>JAUCBJ010008313.1:0-257770 GCA_032718475.1 Nemertoderma westbladi | reverse complement strand
AAAAGCAGTACAGCACAAAATACTTCCAAGCCGTTCTTTCTTTGGCTCAAGACTGAATGTAAACACTGCACATAGGCATTGCGTCATTTCTCGGAAATTTTCTGTACAAGGAGCCACAAAAACGCTCTCATTGGCTGACTGAACTGAGAGACGCCGTAGAACAAAGGAAATCAACACGTATGAATGTCAGCTGTTAACCGTAGTCATAGTCCACGAAGCTAAGGAAAATCAACTACTTTCGCTAAGAAAGATTTTCCTTAGCTGAGATGGTCTATTCATAGTGGGCTATTTTACTTGTGTGAGGCAGATTTGGTTTTTTTTGATTCCGGAAAAAACTAGCCTTTAAAAGTACCCTGAAATTTTGCATGTATATACTACTCGGCGAGGCGCATCTTTTGGGCCGGGTCTCATATCCAGGAAAAATCTGGTTTCCATGGCAACGGACTTAGAAAAAAGTCTATGTATTTCAAGTCAATATTTATAACTCTATTTGTAGGAAAACTATAATAGATATAAACTTGGGGTTTCTCAACTCAACTATAAGGTCCATAGCAGAGCCGATTGACGTTAAATAGAAAATCCAGTTACCTTGGCAACCGGGCTAAACAGATGTTAAAATTTATAAAATGTTAATTTGAAGCCTAAGGTTAAGGTATAATGACTTGGGACCAACCCCTACTCCCACTATATAACTTATTCTGCGTCCAAATTTCATTGTTCTATTTTGTAGTTTCCATGACAACCGCTGAAAACAGATGTTTTAATACAAAAATTACTCATTTGGACATAGACTTCGCGATAAAATTTTACGAAACTGGTTATGTGTTATCTGGACCACTAGTTGGAACTTTTAGTAAAACTCAAAACATTCCAGAAATATCTAGTTACCATGGTAACTGGAGCTTATTAAAGTCAATATCATTCAAGTCTATATTTTTAACTCTTGTTTGTAGGAAAACTGTATTAGATATAAATATTGGGTTTCCCAACTCAACTATAAGGAAGGTCCTTAGAGGAGCCAATTGTGGTTAATTAGAAAATCCAGTTACCTTGGTAACCAGGCTAAACAGATGTTATAATTTAAAAAATTATAATTAGAAACACAAGTTAAAGGCATTATGACTTGGGACCAACCCCTACCACCATAATATCACTTATTCTGCATCCAATCTACGTTGTTCTATTTGCCAGTTACCTTGACAACCACTGCAAACAGACTTTTTAACAAATTAATAATTAATTTTGCACATAAACTACTCAATGAAGCTTCCTTGAAGTCGATGTGTCACCTGGAACCACAAACTAGATCTTAATGTAAAACTCAGCATTTCTAGAAAAGTCCAGTTACCTTGGCAATACCGGGAGTTCTTTTAACTCGGTAAATCAATGAACTGATGAGTCAAAGAGTGTCTAATTTTCCTTAGCTTCGTGGTTGCATTTCCTTTAGGAAATGCCTTTCTAGTAACTACTGTTCAAGAGTAGCTATCACCCTTTTGCGTCACGAATTGCCATAGAATCATAAAAATATGCCTTTCACAGTACACATACGGAGGAAATCCACGAAGCTAAGGAAAATCAACTACTTTCGCTAAGAAAGATTTTCCTTAGCTGAGATGGTCTATTCATAGTGGGCTATTTTACTTGTATGGAGCAGATTTGGGGTTTTTTGGTCGGGGAAAAAACTAGCCTTTAAAAGTACCCTGAAATTTTGCATGTATGTACTACTCATCGAGGCGCGTCGTGTGGGATGGGTCTCATATTCAGGAAAAATCTGGTTTCCATGGCAACGGACTTAGAAAAAAGTCTATGTATTTCAAGTCAATATTTATAACTCTATTTGTAGGAAAACTATAATAGATATAAACTTGGGGTTTCTCAACTCAACTGTAAGGTCCGCAGCAGAGCTGATTGAGGTTCAATAGAAAATCCAGTTGCCTTGGCAACCGGGCTAGACAGATGTTAAATATTTATAAAATGTTAATTTGAAGCCTAAGGTTAAGGTGTTATGACTTGGGACCAACCCCTACCCCCACTATATAACTTATTCTGCATCCGAATTACATTGTTCTATTTTTCAGTTACCATGACAACCGCTGAAAACAGATGTTTTTATTCAAAACTTATTCATTTGGACATAGACTTCACGATAAAATTTTACAAAACTGGGTATGTGTTATCTGGACCATTAGTTGGAACTTTTAGTGAAACTTAAATTATTCCAGAAATTTAGTTACCATGGTAACTGTAGTTTATTAAACTCTATATCATTCAAATCTATATTGATAACTCTATTTGTAGCAAAACTGTAATATATATAAACTTGGGGTTTTGCAACTCATCTATAAGATCCATATCCAAGCCGTTTGAGGTTAATTAGAAAATACAGTTACCATAGCAACAAGTCTAAACAGATGTTAAAATTTATAAAATGATAATTTGAAGCACAAGTTAATAGTATTATGACTTGGGACCAACCCCTACCCCCACTATATGACTTATTCTGCATCCGAATTAGATTGTTCTATTTTTCAGTTTCTATGACAACCACTGCAAACAGATGCATTTTGATAGAAAATCGGTAATTTGGACATAAACTACAATATTTTCTGAAACTCAGTATATGACGTGTTATCTGAACCACAATCTGTACTGAAATTTTTTTCAAAGGTTAAAGCAACAGTTCCAGAGAACTCTAGTTTCCATGGGAATAGAAGTTAATTATTGACAATTGCTACTAAACGAGGCTAAGCAACGAACCAAAGTGTGGCAGTTTGTTTAATTTTCCTTAGCTTCGTGGTTGCATTTCCTTTAGGAAATGCCTTTCTCGTAGGTCTTAGATCCTCTAAAAACACCGATACAGCAATAATACGGTCTCTTACACTTATTAAATCAACTACAGAGTATTTTAAGGTAAAAGATAACTAAATAGAAAATCCAGTTACCTTGGCAACCGGGATAAACAGATGTTAAAATTTATAAAATGATAATTTGAGGCCTAAGGGCAAGGTGTTATGACTTGAGACCAACCCCTACCCCCACTATATAACTTATTCTGCATCCGAATTACATTGTTCTATTTTTCAGTTACCATGACAACAGCCGAAAACAGATGTTTTTATACAAAAATTATTCATTTGGACATAGACTTCGCGATAAAATTTTACAAAACTGGGTATGTGTTATCTGCACCACTAGTTGGAACTTTTAGTGAAACTTAAATCATTCCAGAAATTTAGTTACCATGGTAACTGTAGTTTATTAAACTCTATATCATTCAAGTCTATATTGATAACTCTATTTCTAGCAAAACTGTAATATATATAAACTTGGGGTTTTGTAACTCATCTATAATTTCCATATCCATCCAAGCCGTTTGAGGTTAATTAGAAAGTACAGTTACCATAGCAACAAGACTAAACAGATGTTACTATTTATAAAATGATAATTTGAAGCACAAGTTAATAGTATTATGACTTGGGACCAAGACCTACCCCCACTATATGACTTATTCTGCATCCGAATTACATTATTATATTTTTCAGTTTCCATGACAACCACTGCAAACAGATGCATTTTGATAGAAAATCGGTAATTTGGACATAAACTACAATATTTTCTGAAACTCGGTATATGTGTTATAATCTGAACCACAATCTGGACTGAATCTTTTTTCAAAGGTAAAACCCACAGTTCAAGAGAACTCTAGTTTCCATGGGAATAGAAGTAAATTATTGGCAATTGCTACTAAACTAGGCTATAAGCAACGAACCAAAGTGTGGCCGTTTGTTTAATTTTCCTTAGCTTCGTGGTTGCATTTCCTTTAGGAAATGCCTTTCTCGTAAAAGATAATCCACGAAGCTAAGGAAAATCAACTACTTTCGCTAAGAAAGATTTTCCTTAGCTGAGATGGTCTATTCATAGTGGGCTATTTTACTTGTGTGAGGCAGATTTGGGGTTTTTTGATAGGCGAAAAAACTAGCCTTTAAAAGTACCCTGAAATTTTGCATGTATATACTACTCGACGAGGCGCATCTTTTGGGCCGGGTCTCATATCCAGGAAAAATCTGGTTTCCATGGCAACGGACTTCAAAAAAAGTCTATGTATTTCAAGTCAATATTTATAACTCTATTTGTAGGAAAACTATAATAGATATAAACTTGGGGTTTCGCAACACAACTATAAGGTCCATAGCAGATCCGATTGAGGCTAAATAGAAAATCCAGTTACCTTGGCAACCGGGATAAACAGATGTTAAAATTTATAAAATGTTAATTTGAAGCCTAAGGGCAAGGTGTTATGACTTGGGACCAACCCCTACCCCCACTATATAACTTATTCTGCATCCGAATTACATTGTTCTATTTTTCAGTTACCATGACAACCGCTGAAAACATATGTTTTTATTCAAAACTTATTCATTTGGACATAGACTTCACGATAAAATTTTACAAAACTGGGAATGTGTTATCTGGACCACTAGTTGGAACTTTTAGTGAAACTTAAATTATTCCAGAAATTTAGTTACCATGGTAACTGTAGTTTATTAAACTCTATATCATTCAAATCTATATTGATAACTCTATTTGTAGCAAAACTGTAATATATATAAACTTGGGGTTTTGCAACTCATCTATAAGGTCCATATACAAACCGTTCGAGGTCCACGAAGCTAAGGAAAATCAACTACTTTCGCTAAGAAAGATTTTCCTTAGCTGAGATGGTCTATTCATAGTGGGCTATTTTACTTGTGTGAGGCAGATTTGGGGTTTTTTGATAGGCGAAAAAACTAGCCTTTAAAAGTACCCTGAAATTTTGCATGTATATACTACTCGGCGAGGCGCATCTTTTGGGCCGGGTCTCATATCCAGGAAAAATCTGGTTTCCATGGCAACGGACTTCAAAAAAAGTCTATGTATTTCAAGTCAATATTTATAACTCTATTTGTAGGAAAACTATAATAGATTTAAACTTGGGGTTTTGCAACACAACTATAAGGTCCATAGCAGATCCGATTGAGGCTAAATAGAAAATCCAGTTACGTTGGCAACCGGGATAAACAGATGTTAAAATTTATAAAATGATAATTTGAGGCCTAAGGGCAAGGTGTTATGACTTGAGACCAACCCCTACCCCCACTATATAACTTATTCTGCATCCGAATTACATTGTTCTATTTTTCAGTTACCATGACAACAGCCGAAAACAGATGTTTTTATACAAAAATTATTCATTTGGACATAGACTTCGCGATAAAATTTTACAAAACTGGGTATGTGTTATCTGCACCACTAGTTGGAACTTTTAGTGAAACTTAAATCATTCCAGAAATTTAGTTACCATGGTAACTGTAGTTTATTAAACTCTATATCATTCAAGTCTATATTGATAACTCTATTTCTAGCAAAACTGTAATATATATAAACTTGGGGTTTTGTAACTCATCTATAAGGTCCATATACAAGCCGTTCGAAGTTAATTAGAAAATCCATTTACCATAGCAACAAGAGTAAACAGATGTTAAAATTAATAAAATGATAATTTGAAGCACAATTTAATAGTATTATGACTTGGGACCAACACCTACCCCCACTATATGACTTATTCTGCATCCGAATTACATTGTTCTATTTTCCAGTTTCCATGACAACCACTGCAAACAGATGCATTTTGATAGAAAATTGGTAATTGGGACATAAACTACAATATTTTCTGAAACTCAGTATATGTGTTATCTGAACCACAATCTCTACTGAACTTTTTTCAAAGGTTAAAGCAACAGTTCCAGAGAACTCTAGTTTCCATGAGAATAGAAGTTAATTATTGACAATTGCTACTTAATGAGGCTAAGCAACGAACCAAAGTGTGGCCGTCATGTTTAATTTTCCTTAGCTTCGTGGTTGCATTTCCTTTAGGAAATGCCTTTCTCGTAGAGTTATGAATATCCACGAAGCTAAGGAAAATCAACTACTTTCGCTAAGAAAGATTTTCCTTAGCTGAGATGGTCTATTCATAGTGGGCTATTTTACTTGTGTGAGGCAGATTTGGTTTTTTTTGATCGGTGAAAAAACTAGCCTTTAAAAGTACCCTGAAATTTTGCATGTATATACTACTCGTCGAGGCGCATCTTTTGGGCTGGGTCTCATATCCAGGAAAAATCTGGTTTCCATGGCAACGGACTTAGAAAAAAGTCTATGTATTTCAAGTCAATATCTATAACTCTATTTGTAGGAAAACTATAATAGATATAAACTTGGGGTTTCTCAACACAACTATAAGGTCCATAGCAGAGCCGATTGAGGTTAAATAGAAAATCCAGTTACCTTGGCAACCGGGCTAAACAGATGTTAAAATTTATAAAATGTTAATTTGAAGCCTAAGGTTAAGGTGTTATGACTTGGGACCAACCCCTACCCCCACTATATAACTTATTCTGCATCCGAATTACATTGTTCTATTTTTCAGTTACCATGACAACCGCTGAAAACAGATGTTTTTATTCAAAACTTATTCATTTGGACATAGACTTCACGATAAAATTTTACAAAACTGGGTATGTGTTATCTGGACCACTAGTTGGAACTTTTAGTGAAACTTAAATTATTCCAGAAATTTAGTTACCATGGTAACTGTAGTTTATTAAACTCTATATCATTCAAATCTATATTGATAACTCTATTTGTAGCAAAACTGTAATATATATAAACTTGGGGTTTTGCAACTCATCTATAAGATCCATATCACAAGCCGTTTGAGGTTAATTAGAAAATACAGTTACCATAGCAACAAGTCTAAACAGATGTTAAAATTTATAAAATGATAATTTGAAGCACAAGTTAATAGTATTATGACTTGGGACTAACCCCTACCCCCACTATATGACTTATTCTGCATCCGAATTACATTGTTCTATTTTTCAGTTTCCATGACAACCACTGCAAACAGATGCATTTTGATAGAAAATCGGTAATTTGGACATAAACTACAATATTTTCTGAAACTCAGTATATGTGTTATCTGAACCACAATCTGTACTGAATTTTTTTTCAAAGGTTAAAGCAACAGTTCCAGAGAACTCTAGTTTCCATGGGAATAGAAGTTAATTATTGACAATTGCTACTAAACTAGGCTAGAAGCAACGAACCAAAGTGTGGCCGTTTGTTTAATTTTCCTTAGCTTCGTGGTTGCATTTCCTTTAGGAAATGCCTTTCTCGTAAAAATAACGGGGCAATTCAGCAAAGGCTTTTACAGAGGCTAAGCAACGAACCAAAGTGTGGCCGGTTGTTTAATTTTCCTTAGCTTCGTGGTTGCATTTCCTTTAGGAAATGCCTTTCTCGTAATCTTAGTGTTGCGAAGATCCACGAAGCTAAGGAAAATCAACTACTTTCGCTAAGAAAGATTTTCCTTAGCTGAGATGGTCTATTCATAGTGGGCTATTTTACTTGTATGGAGCAGATTTGGTTTTTTTTGACCGGGGAAAAAACTAGCCTTTAAAAGTACCCTGAAATTTTCCATGTATATACTACTCGTCGAGGCGCATCTTTTGGGCCGGGTCTCATATCCAGGAAAAATCTGGTTTCCATGGCAACGGACTTCAAAAAAAGTCTATGTATTTCAAGTCAATATTTATAACTCTATTTGTAGGAAAACTATAATAGATATAAACTTGGGGTTTCGCAACACAACTATAAGGTCAATAGCAGATCCGATTGAGGCTAAATAGAAAATCCAGTTACCTTGGCAACCGGGCTAAACAGATGTTAAAATTTACAAAATGATAATTTGAAGCCTAAGGGCAAGTTGTTATGACTTGGGACCAACCCCTACCCCCACTATATAACTTATTCTGCATCCGAATTACATTGTTATATTTTTCAGTTACCATGACAACCGCAGAAAACAGATGTTATTATACAAAAATTATTCATTTGGACATAGAATTCGCGATAAAATTTTACAAAACTGGGTATGTGTTATCTGGACCACTAGTTGGAACTTTTAGTGAAACTCAAATCATTCCAGAAATATCTTGTTACCATGGTAACTGGAGTTTATTAAAGTCTATATCATTCAAGTCTAAATTCAATACACTATTTGTAGCAAAACTGTAATATATATAAACTTGGGGTTTTGCAACTAATATATAAGGTCCATATCCAAGCCGTTCGAGGTTAATTAGAAAATCCAGTTACCATAGCAACAAGACTAAACAAATGTTAAAATTTATAAAATGATTATTTGAAGCACAAGTTAATAGTATTATGACTTGGGACCAAGACCTACCCCCATTATATGACTTATTCTGCATCCGAATTACATTGTTCTATTTTTCAGTTTCCATGACAACCACTGCAAACAGATGCATTTTGATAGAAAATCGGTAATTTGGACATAAACTACAATATTTTCTGAAACTTGGTATGTGTTATCTGAACCACAATCTGGACTGAATCTTTTTTCAAAGGTAAAACCAACAGTTCCAGAGAATTTCTAGTTTCCATAGGAATATAAGTTATTTATTGGCAAATGCTACTAAACTAGGCTAAGCAACAAACCATAATTGTGGCCCTTTGTTTAATTTTCCTTAGCTTCGTGGTTGCATTTCCTTCAGGAAATGCCTTTCTAGTAATAATTAATAGTGGAATTGGATATATTAAGAAACTATTGAACATGCTCAGCTCACGCTCTGCAAATGGGTGACAATCCTCCAATTAACCATGTTGTCGTAGATATACCAGATTTGAAAATTGATGAGGAATCAAAATCGTTGGTAAATCCTGCATGGGTTCAAATATTTCCAATAACAGCAAGACTTAAGGGTAAAAGATATGCTGAAAAGGGTACCCGAACTCAATTTCCATTTGTCACGATGCATGCTATAACAGTTCATAAAAGTCAAGGTAAAGAATTCAAGACTAAACCTGTATATATAAATTTGCAAGCTGTAGATTTAGCAAAATCCAGTATATCAACATTGACTCAACTTCTTGTTGTCGCAATTACAGTACACGAAATAAAGACAATCTTTTTTGTCTGATTTTTAAATCCTGTTGCTATAGAGACTGCATTCAAGTTTAGTGTAGCGATTTCACAATTAGTTACAAAATATGCACCAAAGTTTGTTAAATTATGTTTATTTTATTAGTGTGGCCTTTCTGTAACTTTAGATAAGGTTAAGAATATAAATCGAGCTGATATTTATTTCTTAATCTGACATTGTTTGAGTATTAACATAATTATTAAAGATTACAAATTTCAGCGATTATAACATTTAGGTGATGTTTCTACGGTAACTATATTTGTTATTTCCAGTTTTGCTCCTTTCTGTTAGGATCACCCCTGGACATAAGAGTTATGAAGGCCTTTAAGTAAGTGATATACCAGTACCGTAGCTGATTGTAGAAATAGGGTTATCTGTACTGGACCGGTACTGCAGTAAAGTCTACTGGTACAATAGTAACCGGTATATCATTTTTTGATTATTATATTTATTTAATTACTGAAATAAATTAAAGGAACAACATTTTAGTCTGCACCAAACATTTTACCACCACCAGAACTCTACCATCACCAGAAGACTATTTATTATGTTACTTAGCAACAGAGTGTATATCTGAAAACTTAAAACAGTGGGAAATTAAAAAAACTAAAATGGTATATCATGCCTACCAGTGTAATTGTGTTATCTAAAATATTATCTCAAATATATGTCGGACAATCAGGAGTGATATTAACCCTATTACCACTGGGGGGGGGGGGGGGGGGGGAGGTGGGGTGTGGGCATCTTTTGCAAAAAAACGACGTTGCAATTTTAGATGTGGGTGCCACCTTAAAATTTGGTCTCCAGCACCAAATTTTTTGAAATTTTCGAATTATACAAAGTCATTCGTGATTTAGTAATTATTTATGTTTGGGCTATTTTTATTTATTTTTATTGGTTTGGATTACTCTAATGCTCTATACAAGTATGTAAGTGTAGTGGTACGTCATTTTTGGAGCACCAAAATTAGGGCGTGGCACTTTAAAATTTCAAAATTACTTTATTCGAAAAATTTACTAAAGTTTTGATTTCGAAGCGTTTTTATTGGTTTTCTGGAGCGCTGAATCGATTGAAAGTAATATAGAAGCTTGAAGACTTAGTGGTTCGCCATTTTTGTTGCACCAAAATGTTTCATTTCATTTTTCAAAATTTGAAGTGCCACGCCCTAATTTTGGTGCACCAAAAATGGCGAACCACTAAGTCTTCAGGCTTCTATATTACTTTCAATCGATTCAGCGGCCCAGAAAACCTATAAAGATGCGTTGAAATAAAAAATTAGGGGCATTTTCTGAATATCTAATTTTTCAAAATTTGAAGTGCCACGCCCACTTATTAGGTGCACGAAAAATAGCATCCACTTCAATTTTTGGAAATGGAATATAATCACATTCGATTCAGCGTCTTGAAAAACCTACTAAATCTAGCCAACACTGCCACACTATTAGTTTTTAGAAAAAGGAAAAATTTTGTAATTTTGTCCTGGGACTACTTTTATTTATCATCAAAATTACGATTCCCTGCTTATGAAATTTTAACTTTTTAAGGTTTGGTAGTGTTCATCTATAGTTGTTTCACCAACAGCCCAAATTTTGTAGGATTTCATTGGACGATTACAAAAATATAGTGCGTGGGCCGAATCCCCCCCCCCCCCCCCCCCCCCCCAGTAGTGGTGCTAATGGTCAAAACACCCCAGTGGTAATAGGGTTAACTTTATAGTCAGTATTTCATGGTAGCAGAGCGTGGTTGTTCCTCAACAAAAGGGCAGAATCGGCAGGTGTAGCAAGTTATAAAATACCCCCCTAAATGCGTGCAGATCATTCCTTTGACAACTGGAAAAAGGAAATAGAAATATGGTGAATAGTAACTGATTTAAATAAAAAGAACCAAGGTCTGGTGTTGGTGTTATCAATGAGCAGAAAAGCGAGGGAAGTTACAGTGGATATACCAATTGCTGAATTAAGCAGTGAAGATGGACTGGAGAAATTAATAACTAAGCTGGACGATTTATATTTAAAGGACAAGGAGTTGTGAGCTGTGATTTTGTGCTTGTGAGAATTTTGAGATATATATATACGCCCAATTGTGATAACCATGGAGGAATATCTGGTGGAATTTGATAATTTATATTCAAAGGTAAGGAAACATGGTATGGAGCTGCCCGATGATGGGGTGATTGCATTCAGACTTTTAAAGAACGCTGGACTGTCACACACAGAAGAACAACTTGCAAGGACAACTGTCCCTGTTTTAAGTTTCATAGGTATTAAAGAAAATTTCAGGGAAGAGAAGTGAGGTTACATCACGATTAGGTGAATTGGATATAAAGCAGGAAGCTTTAGTGTGTTCGGATGAAATAGGTGAAGATGAGGTATATTTTACTTCTGATAAAGAGGATTAAAAGCAGGGAGTAAAAATTATGTGATTAATTAATCAATGCTTGTAATTTAAAACAGATTATATTTAATTTAAAAAAATAAATAAAGGTCAGAGTTTAAAATAGGTAAACTAGGGGATGGGGCAAGACAATGTTGCCCAGTGTCGAAGTGGCTCGTGGTTTGTGGTGCAATCAGTGAGATGATAAATTGTGGTGGTGTCCCCACACAGACTGCACCTACAGTCAATGTATGGGGTGTGATATCCCGTTCTACAACAGATTGAGTGGTGGAACCCATGGCAACTAAAGCGGGTTGTCACGTGGTGTAGGGATTGGTTGGACTCTGACCAGCTTCTGTTTGTAAAACCCAGTGATTGCCAGAATTCAGGAGGAATTTTGCCGTTTTAATCGCTTGGAGTTCGACGTATTGTTCATAGGCCAATGTTCTGGGCAGATTTAATGTAACCTAAGATTCGACACATAAGGGTTCCTGTAGATGAAAGTTGAGAGCAAGTCGGTTTTGTGTCGATTTATGGATACCCATGCAGCGTTTACGGTAAACCGCTTTAATTTTGTCTAATTTTTCAAAGTTTGTTGGCGTGAGGTGTGTCCAGTATGTTTGAATGGCGTAACTGATTATTGGTCTTATTTTGGTATCGAACAGTTTGGTTGCTGTTTTTAGTGAGAGGCAGTGCGGATTTTTAATTGAATGGATTCCCTTTAACACTTTGCAGGTTTTGATTGAGAATGATAGAGTTGGTGTTAATGTCACTCCGAGATATGTATATATTAGTGATATTAGACATATTAGTGATATTGATTCGATTGCCGCGATAATTGAAGGAATCAGGACGAACAAGGCGACCACCTCATCGCAATTTAATCACCTCTGTTTTTGTGAGGTTAACTTTGAGTGGACCACTTAGAAAGAGCATCAAGTCCCCTCTGGAGTGTTTCGCGGGAATCAATGTATAACACGACATCATCAGCAAAGAAATGGATTATGATGCTGAGTGCAGCTTCTTTAATGATGGTCATGGGGTCATGATGACCCCACACCAAGTATGTAGAGGATGAATAAGTATGAACTAAAGCCGTCGCCCTGTTGAAAACCACTGACTGTGATATTGGGTTTGTTGTGCGAAGACCATTGGATATCTTGATGAAATTAGACTCTAGGATCCATTAAAGGATTTTGAGGATTCAGCCTCGTATTGAAAACATAACTAAGTTTGTAAAGGAACCTTTGGCACAGGACGCTATTGAAGGCTTTTCTAAAGTCAACAAATGCTACATAGAGTGGTCGCCGTGGGATTGATAGGTTCTCCAAAACTCTATTTATTAAATTGGTTAGTGGTCCTATTGTTGACTTTCCTCGCATAAAGCCATATTGATCTGATGGGATGTGTTCATTGAGCCATTTACGTATGTGCTTTTCTATTAAACCAGAGAAAATTGTATACGGGTTTTGAAGGAGTGCAATACCTCTGTAGTTGTCAACTAAGTCTCGAGGGCACTTGCCCTTGTAAAGGACCTTCATAATACTCTCTTTCCAGGACTTTACTCCCCTGCTGGCCTTGAAACAGGCATTTAGTAGAGTGGTCCACAAGAGAATCGTCTGAGGGAGTGCAGCTTTCAAGGTCTCGTACGAGATGTTGTCTGGCCCACTCAATAATAATATTATTAGAGAATATCTAATAAATATAGTTTGGAGTTAGAAGATTTCTTTCAGTTATTTGCATTCACAGCAAATTGTGACAGCTGCAGGAATTAAATCACTGTCACAACATTGGCTTTCTAACATTATTCAACCTAGAAAGACCAACTTCTTCACCATTTCAAATTAAAATGTCACATGAATGAGCAAACAAACAGTATAACGCTGGTAAACTTGGCAGGTATAACATAAAGGTATAAGATTATGTTGTAGTAGTTACCTGTCAAAATATCACTTCCAAAGCATTACAAACAATAAAATGTGGGAGAAGGTTAAAACAGTCCGACATCCTCCAAGGACTTTGACAACCTATAGTTTAGTAGGTACTTTTAGATCGCTGCAAAGAATCAACTCTAAAGAATTAAAATGAGCTAAAATTTGCAAAAAAGCATTATAAACAACGAAATGGGGGAAGGATTTCACTGGCTAAGAGTTCGCCCCCTAACTATAGACTGGAGAACTGCAGACTGGTCAGCGTCCACCCCATATTTGCTGCCTAATGGTGTAGTGTAGTAAACAGCTGCCAAGTATCCTATACAATAAATATTTCATATAATATCAGCTAAAAGTCATTATAAATAACGAGATAAGAGAAGGATTTTCACTTTCAAACATCCCCCCCCCCCCCCCCCCCCCCTAACCGCAGACTGTGGAACTGCAGACTGGTGAGCATCATCCCTCACCAAACAAACACGGCATTATGCTGTGGTAGAACTCTGCCAAGTACCAGCAAAAAAAACATTATAAACAAAGAAATGGGAGAAGGTTTTCACTTTCAGACATTTCGCCCCCTAGTGGCAGACTGGATAACTGCATACCGGTTAGCGTCCCCCCCCCCCCCCAAACAAGCAGCCTATGGTCAGGTCATATCTGCACCATGTCAGTTAACAGCTGTTTTACAGTTTCCTACCAGTTTACATAGTTTGGTAGAAACCGGAATCGGTCCGGGTTTTAAACATTCCCGATTGTAAGGTCCCTGGCATGTCGGCTACTCCCTTCCCTCTGCGCTCGAAAAATAGATATAAACCGAAAAACGCCATAGGCGCATTGATAAAAACACCATCTCGTGTATATATGGAAGGAAATTTAGTAGAGGGCCTAGTACTACTAATCAATGGATTGGCCCAAACTGCAGAGAAGTCTATTACCTGCCACGTATTACAGTAATAAAACAGAAACAATAACTGTAGTTTGTAATGTATTCCCCCGTCAGCTGATAGCTCTCACCAGTGAATCCTATGGGAATATCCAAACAATAATAAATTTGGCGGTGTCGGTGTATTTAATTTTAATTATGCGGCATTGGCCTCTTAGCTTAAACAAACTATACTATACAATAATAAACTATATTATACAATATATTATAGACGTACCCCATTCATTGATTTGAATTAATAATAGAGACTCAAATAGATCAGTGCTGTTGATATTGAGACTTTCTGTTACAACCTATTGTACTCTCTTGGCGATGTTCCAATATACAGTAGTCTAACAGTATTAGCTGGGTTGACTAAAGGTAAGCTAATTCAATAGAGGCAGTTTCAAGTAATATTGTTGGTTGACCTCAATTCATTGAAGTTTTAACTAATAATAGAGGCTCAAATATCAGTGTAGCATATCGAGATAAATAATACAATTTTAGCAACTTGCATGGGAGGACTCCCCCCGGAGGAGTAGTCGTACTTTTGCGCTATTAGAGATACTCACCTCTTTTCTCCAGTGTATCAAATGTGATATCCTTTGAATTCGCGCCTCCGAGGAATAGGGCAGTTGCAACTAGCAGACAAGCTACTGCTTGGGTGATTTTATCGGCCATGTTTTATTCAAACTGCCAGCCTAGTACTATATTTCGAGTACAGGGAGTGCGACAGAGTACAGAGTACAGGATAATTAAATTAACGGAATATTTTCAATTAAATTGAATTGAATAAATGAATGAATGTGAGAACATCGCCTGTTATGTACATCATCAGTGGTAAATACATTGTACTTACATGTACAGCCACAGTTTATTATTCTACTCGTAACATATGAAAACCGTATACTAAGGTTTAAAATCAATATTTTGTTAACCTCCTTTGATTCATATATATTATATATATATATATATGGTCACAAGACGGTTTATTGTAAGCTTTAATTAAGCCATAGAGAGATCTCAATGTGCGCAGCAGGAATCTTGTATTTTTGGAAATTCTTAGGAAGCATAGAGGAGTATGTAGTTAAAAATATTAATAAGTTTATTTATGGTAATATATGATATGGAATAATACTCTCCAGCTCTCGCCCTATTTTGAACAAGGCAACAGGTTAACATTATTTTGCGGATCCACCAATGCGGATACACCAAATAGACAAACTAAAGTTCACCAGTGTATTTCAGTTTTTACTCCTAATATGTGCATTCCATAGATACTCGTCATTGGTGAGCAGATTGTTGGCAATGTTAGGTGTTAGGTAATCTGCACAAAAACTATTGGTCATCTGCACAAAAACTATCGGTCATCTGCGCAACAACTGTCCATCTGCTGTTGCTATGGGGTAGCGCGGACCGTCGTTGCTATGGTTAGGGGCAGGTTAGAAAATCAAAGTCCTACATTTTTAAAGAAGTCACAAGTCGGGAATAACCAAACAGAGAAATTGGTGAACGAGGGGTCATATATAGACTGGTGCCCTCCGGATATGGTTTGTGCTGGATTGCCGATATTGACATGTAAAGTTCTGTTTGCATAAGAGCGGGAATTGATACATATTGCACTGTATCAATAGGATTTCTGAATAAATTTGGAATAAAATATTCATCAGCTGTAAGATATTTAATTACTCAGGGGGCGCTGTGAAACTATTAGTCATGCATTCATGTACTGTATGTTGTTCGTTCATAGATGCATCAATCGATTTAATATACCTTTACATTCAGTTTACCTCAGTTTTAACTTTACCTCAGCTTTAATAATAATAATAATAATCGTTTTATATTCATCATAAATGACATAGCCTACATAATTATAGCACATTAGTAAAAAATTGATATTGTTGTACCTGATACTGCTTACTTAAAAATATATAGAGTCAATAAAATCACAATATTATCATCATCAATTCATATAGACTTGTTAATAAAAACGTGAAATATATTATCCAACAAAATACGTCAATTTGTTTAAAAATAAATAAATAACTAATTACAGACGGAGGCGGTTATACGTTTTAAAAAGCATTGATTGAGGCACGCAAACAGAATGTACAAGTGACAGAATTGAGTTATTAGAATTCCTGACTCTAGAAAACAGACTATGTAAGGCAAAGCGATGATTATGATTAATTGAATTAATCCTAAGTGACATTAACATATAACTGGCACTGAGATGAGTGTCCGTAATACTCTCATACAATTTAAAACCAAATAACTTCCTAACCGATTTATTTAGTGCTAAACAAAGTTTATTAAACACGTTACGTGTGTAGTAACCGTCAGCCCAAAGGGCATTACAATAAACAGATGAACAATAACTAGAAAAGAGTTGTATTTTTACATTATCGGAGCACCCAAATTTCATACTATTTTCAAATTTCATAATTACATACCCAAATTTCAGCAAATTTCATACAGATGTCTAACAGAAGCTGTAAAGAAGTAGGAGTCGTTGTAATTAAAACCAGATCGTCAGCATAGTAAAGGTGATTGACACAAGTACCGTCAAAGGAACATCCTACCTCAGTATTGGTGAGGTCAATACTCAACCGGTCGATGAAAATGTTAAATAATTTCGGGCTTAATATGCTACCTTGCCGCACCCCGTTACTGCACATAAATTTTTGAGACAATGTACCAGACCATCTAACGTGCATTGATTGGTTTGTGTACCAAAACACGAGAACACGCAATAAAAATATGGGTATACCACGTTCAAATAATCGCAAGAATAGAATATTATGGTCTACCGAATCAAAGGCTTTTGACGCATCGAGGAATGTTATATAAACATTAGAACCGTTGAGCAAATAATAATCGATGATTTCTTTTAGAGTATAACTACATAACTCTGTACCTAATTTCTTCTTAAACCCAAACTGCGCATCGGTTGTATATAAATAATGATCAATACGACTTAAAATAATTAGCTCATATAATTTGCTAATAATAGACGAAAGCGAAATGGGACGATAATTTCCTTTATCGGATACATCGCCTGACTTGTCCTTAACTATAGGATTAAGTACAGTAGTTATCATTGACGACTGTAAAAAACCATGAAAGTTAAAAGCAGTAAATAGCAGCGATAGTAGGCCGTGTAAATATTGGTTCGATAAAATTATGTGTTCTGCAAAGATACCATCTTTGCCGCATGCTTTATGTTCCTTTAGATTAGTCATTGCACTGAGTAATTCACTTACATTAAAAATCATTTCATTATTAAATTCAAGATCCGTAAAGAAGTTAAAAATATGAGAAATATCAGCACCGGAGTGGTTTGAGTTAAAAATATCAGAAAAATGATCCTTCCACATGTTGGCAATATTATAATCTCCACAAGCACCCCCTACTTTAGCAGCACATGGGGTTTTATACTGTACATCGCGTTTTATATTTTTCCAGAACGTGTAACTAGAATCGGTCATCAAAGAGGACGCTAGTTTATCATTGCGAATTGTATCCTGTTGCTTCTTACAGCGCCGCAAGGCCAGTTTAAACCGCGATCTAGAGAGTACCATTAATCGATGCACCTGACCAGACCGCGGACTATTGGCCTCCCGCCATAGAAGAAATTGTTCGCGAGCCTCCCTGTGGAGTTCACTGACCTCGTCATTCCAACCCGGAATTCCATGTTTCGAAATGGCCGGAGCTCCAGAACGGGGAATCGTTTCATCGGCGGCCAAATGTAGTGCCGATGTAATATTGTCGTATAACTGTTCAAGGTCTGATCGATGACCCGAACACTGCGGGTTACGGCACTGTAGCGCCTCCCAAGGTACATTTATCGATTTAAGATGACATGCCATTGCCTGTCGGTAATTGACTTTGTCCTGGTCTGAAGCCCGATCCCAGGCCGGTTTACTGAACGCGGGAGCCTGTTGGCCATGCGGAGAGGACTCCTCATTGGGTAAAACAACTTCCGTTTCGAGATCGATTATTAGCGGCATGTGATCAAGCGTTGATACGTCATAATCTACGCTGATATTCATAACAATTGATTCCATTGTACCACTACATATGAGGTGGTCTAGCCAGGATGTCGTGTTGTAGGATGCACTGACGTATGTGAACATTGACGGCGGCAGCCGTTCCACGTCGATGATTCTCAACCCAGTTTCCGTGCAAGTTGCCAGTAAGTCGACATAAAATTGTCGTCGAGGATCAGCATTAAAGTCGCCAATAAACCCTACATGGTTTACAGGGATAGATTCGATAAGGGCCTGAATCTTTCCGAGACAGTCCAAATATTCATCGTGGTTGTCCCTGCACTCATAAGGCAGGTATACATTAACTAAGACAATGTCATTACCGCCCTTCTGCGAAACTTTTATTGCCAGAAATCGTGGATCCGAGGAATCTATGACTTCAATTGCACTCGTAAAAGTACGTTTCCAAATCACTCCTAATCCGCCGTATGGACGACCAACAAGGGTTTACATTAGCGACAACATTAGCGAGATCTACAGGCGATGTTCCATAATGTTCAAATTCATTATTTATCTTTCCCAGGTAAGGAATGTCCTGTTTAGGAAGTAAATGTTCCTGGATAAAAACAATGTCACATGATTCACAGAGTTTATCTAAAACTAGACGACTGCTACCGGTTCGTACAGAGTTTGCATTGTATGATCCTATTTTCATTATCAGTTATTGTAGACTATTATTATCGACTGGATGCGTGGAGGGAGACTGGTCGCTTTGCTGATGCGATCGGTCGAACCATTCACGGACGACGGAGTCGCTTGGCCACAGATCAGTGGAGGATTCCGATTTCAGGGTATCCATTTGATCACGTGTTCCGGAAACCACAAAAGATTTGTAATTTGTCTCATATTTGAACTTGAACTCTTTGCACTCAACGTCGAATTTGAATGTTTCCTTAATATAATCCAGCAACACCAATGCAGTCACATCGACCTCGAGTCGAGATATGAACACCTTTGCCTTTGGAGCCACACCTCGAAGGGAGAGTCCATTACCAGTACCACGAACCTGAGGACGCCGCATTGCTCGATTAACAGTCCCGACGACCGGGCCCCGGCCCCGGTCATTGCTGGAGCGAGTTATTCGCGCAGGCCTACCACGAGGTCCTACTAGAGTCATCCCATCTTCATCAACGGGGGCATTGGAGTGTGCTACCGACGCCCAGCTCACCCCCAGTTTGGGTCTGGGAGGTTGTTGAACGTTAACCTGAACGCGATCGCCTATTTCCGACGTATTCAGTAGACCTTGGGGCGTAGGTGTTGCAGAATCGAGTACTGCTACTTTCGCCTTCAATGTATCCATATGCTTCATTAGCATTGAAATAATTGAACCCGAAGTCGATACCGGAGGGAGGACTGAGAAATCTTCCACAACGAAACGAGGTTTTGGATCCAGGGCATGGAATTCAGCGGATTCAAAAAAATCCAATATGTCGCCAATAAACCGGCGGCGCTTTCCATCTCCAGTATGTTTCTGTCCAAATTTCTTTCTAATGTCTCGACAGTCAGGAATGAGCTCCAGGAGCTGACCTCGACCCTCCTCGAAGTGAGCCGTTGAGAACCCAGTCCAGCACAGCATGGTTTCTAGAAGTTCATTGTACGGAGTCCCTCATTGAAGACGTAGGAAGGAGAAACACAACACTCCATTTTCTACAAGGAGCGGGGTCGACATCCCAATAAACTGGGAACCGACAATATACCAATGTAATAAAATAACAAAATTCAAAATTCCGACAATACAGCAATATTTCAGAGTTTAAACAGTACAGCAGTAGTAATTAAGTCAGATTTTAAGTAATTATTAATTAAGTAATTTCAGTAACTCGAGAGAGAAACTCGAGAGAGAGGGCCAGCCGGAAGGAGTCCAGGCCGATCTCAATGCTCAGGGAATTTGGAACAATCAGAGGGTGGCATCTTTGATATCTTGTTAAAAAACGCTGATGCCTCCTCCTACGTCCAAGCTAACCATTCCATCGAGTCACTACTCCAACAAAAGGTCTGAGAAAATAAACTTCACTACCAGGTAGTGTATGAAGAATGGAGAATAAATTTATCATCCTTAGTAGGAACAACGGGTGGTGTCTGGTGTAAAGAAACCTAGGGCTTCATCACCCACCTGGCAGAGTCCCTCGTCCAATGGTGCTTTTAGAAGACTTTGATAATTTTCACCATACAATTTTATTATCACAGAAATCTTGCTTAAGTTTGCCAAACGAGATACAATCAGATATAAATCAGCTAACGCGGCGAATGACCCACCTTTAAATGGGATCCTGAAATATATTGGCTTACTTGAATTGTGCTGGTTATGTATCATTCGATTGATTCTCGCTGTATAATTCCTAAGAATTATGTTCACTTAAGGGATAGTATTAAAAGTTCCGTTTTAGGTGTTGTGTTCTAGATAACAGACTGGTCTATGACCTAAGGTAAGTTACAACAGATTATTAATGATAATTATAGCTTGTCACATCCTTTAGGGATATGGTATTATGGACCCAACTGAAATACACCCTGGGACCTGATTTACTGACTTGGGACAATTTCATCATTAATAAGGAGTAGACAGGCTCACACATGTTTGGGCTAACTGATAACATGTATTCTCATGCACATCAATGAATGGTGAACCGAGACTGCTAATTTACCACCCAAAAGCTTACCTCGTTAAATATAAATATAAACAAGTTAGAAGTTATGCAGTGTTGAGGTAGCAGAATCTCCAAATCATTAACAAATATATAAATTGACCATCAAATATATAATAAATCAACATGTACAACAGTAAGTCAGTACAATCAATTCTCTGTTTAGGGTATAAATCATTCTTGCGTGCTACTGACACAATGTTGCGGTAATTAACTATATTTCATAAACTTTAAGCTAAATGTCCCAATTACCTAAAACAAAAATTCAACAGAGTACGCGATACACACTCTTACAGTACCAGAGCTAGTGCTTCAAACTTCTACCTCCCGAATTGTAAATCCTTCGAATCTGATACTTTCTTTTTTAACGGTATTAAAAATTGGAACGCTCTGCCTAATGAAATTAAAAACCTAAATAATCAACATTCTTTTAAATCTGCAGTTAAATCTCACCTCCATGTGCAATGTAAAAATAGGCACAATTGTCCTACAGTAAGTTATTAGTTTATTAATTATTTACAATTTATACTGTAATTACGTTTTATAATAAATTGTTCTGTACATTACATCTTTATCGTTGAGTCGGACATTGTCACGCTCTCGGTAAAGTTGTACACGTACATAGTGTAATTACGTTTTATATTGGTTTTAGGTTAGCGTAGTGTAATATTGTATTTGTAACCAAGTAACATAAAGGACCCCCTTGGAAATAAGCTGCAAAGCTTTAGGGGTAATCCTATATGTTATGTTGGACAATACCTTTATACCGGTACATTGTTTGGTGTATTTGTTATTGTTTTTACATAATGTATAAATAAATCTATGATGTTATTGGCAAACATCCTTCTGCTATTAGCAAAGCAGAATACTGAACAAAGAGATGTCACAATGCAGCATAAAACCTGCCCAGCAATCGAATGCAAAGAATTCTTAGAGCCCTGAAAAATAGCAGTCTATATAGCAACTTCCAATAAGAAGCGTATTTCACATATTTATTTACTAGAGTTCAATAGTATGCAGAAAATAAAAGACTCTTATTGGACGCATTCCATCCACTAAGAATGAGGCAAGGGAATGCCGAAAGTGAATACCAAAAAGAGTTTTAGTTGCAAAAGCTATAACACCATATTTTTTAAACCATATCATTTAATATTTATGCTAGAGTTAAACTTTCTACTCCTTTCTCCTTTCTACTTCGAGTCTACTACTCTAAACAGACCGAACATGTAATTTTATTTGGGTCTACTCTAACGTAACTTTTTTAACTTCTTTACAGTTTCTTTCTCTCCAGACCGAGTCACCTTGTTAGGAGGACCATAATAATCGATCTATCCTTAAATCCTTGAATATTATATGACCTAAAAACCCCCATACTGAGAATGTTAGTTAGTTTGTATTATTTTTTAAGGGCACGTGTTTGTGGTCAAAATTAAAAAAAATCAAAATTTTTTTGCGGATTTTGGATCTTAATTTAATGGCAATTTCAAAACTGAAAATGACAGCGAAAATCTCTTTTAGTTCTCGAGTTATAGCTGTTGTTTTACTTTATAGAAGTAAAAGTGTCTGAGTCTGTACTCCCATATATTTCCATTGGCGATATCTCCTTTACAGAAGTGAAGGCTGCTGCAAAGAGCATTAAGACCAATCGTGCCAGTGGAGTAGATGGTGTTCCCCCTGAGGTCTTTAAAATACCTGAGTGTTTAAAGCTCATCTATCCCATCATAGTAGACATGTACCGTACAACAAGATGGTGCCAGTTCCCAAGAAGGGCAACTTAACACTCTATGGTTCTTTTCGGGGAATCTCATTGATCTCGATTGCTGCAAAGCTATACAATAGAATTCTATTAAATCGCATCGGGGATCCCATTGAGAGATTGCTCCGTGGAAATCAGAATGGGTTCCGTAAAGGTCGTGGGACCATGGAGCCCATTTTGGCACTTAGAAGGATAATTGAAGAGTTATCAAAAAAGAAAGACAGGCATCTGGCTGTTATCTTTGTTGACTTCTTCAAGGCCCTTGATTCAGTCTCCCGCTCACGTATGTTCAGCATACTTTCATTATATGGGATTCCTGATGAAATTATTGCAGCAATCAGATCAGTATACGATGGTTCGACAACATTTGTGTCTACTGTTGATGGTGACACAGAACCATTTGAAGTGTTATGGGGCGTCCTCCAGGGAGACACATTTGCACCATTCTTGTTCATAATTGTGGTTGACTATGTTCTATGCATGTCGTTAGATCATCATAATGATGATGGGGTGATGATAACTCCACCTACTGGCTCCAGAAGTCGAGGAAATCCTGCCAAGTACCTAACTGATCTAGACTTTGCTGATGACTTAGGACTACTCTCAGAATCACTAGAGGGAGCCCAACGGCTCCTCAGCTCAATAGAACATGCTGCTTCTAGTGTTGGTCTAGTGTTATTAACTCCAGAAAGACCAAAATTTTGACAGTTAACTTTGAAAGTTCTCAGCAAGCCTCTGATCGGATGAGCATAAGCTCAAAGGATGGTATGCTTGAGCATGTGGACGACTTCTGTTACCTGGGATCATGGATCCGGAAGTCAGGTGAGGACCTTCGAATACGTAAGGGAAAGGCATGGGCAGCCTTGAATAGGCTTTCCAGGATTTGGAAGTCACCGATAATTAATCGGAAACTTAATGTCTGATTATTTAGAGCAGCAGTAGTACCAGTACTCCTCTAAGGGAGTCCATGCTGGGCTCTAACTGCTGAGGACACCAAATCTCTGGATGGCACATTCACAAGAATGCTACGCCGGGTTCATTGTGTCAAGTACAATGCACACATCTCCAACCAGACACTATATAACATTGGAGGTGTCTCATTGGTTCCCCCAAGCTTGACACTAGAACAAAATCGCCTCCGCTTTGCAGGACATTGCTTTCACCATGAGGACCAGCCAGTGCATAATCTTGTACTTTGGCAGCCTCATGGAGTGAATAAGCATGGTGGACAGCCCATGACTTTCTTGAGACGCATCTTAAAGGACACTGGCCCTGAAGATGCGGATGATCTAGCAAATGTCATGGGTGATAGGGAGTTGTGGCGGCGCAATTTTGTCGACAAGCCGGAACAGCATTCTTAAAAATGCAGCTGCAATGCAGCATGCCGATACTAGTAGTAGTATAGCTGTCTGCTTGTCTGTCAGTTGGTCAGTCTGACAAAATTTAAGATACACATGCAATGTACAAATTTCGCTATAGGACTTTTCCTGTTTAGTGATCATATTTATAATGTCAGTTTTAATGTTTCATGTATTCTAGATTGCCTGTCATTCTACATGCCTGCCTGCATGCATATCTGTCTGCCTGTCTGTCTTTGTGTCTGTTGGCCTGTCTGTCAGTCGAAAAGTAATGAATGAAATACACATTGGAAACGGAAATGGAAAACCTCTTTAACTAATGTGTTAGTGGGGTAGTGTCCTTTCCTAAATTTCGACTGACCGATGGACAGATTGTCTGATAAACAGACAGACTAGACTGACAGTTAGACAGTCTGGAATTCTTCAAACGTTAAAACTAACAACAGTATAGATGTCACCAACCAGGAAAGTATTTCTTGATATCTAGAATATTACCTAATACCTATGCCATTGGAGTCATCAGCAAACCAGATGGACTTTATTCAAGTGTGATAGTGGTAGAGAAGTGGATTAATGGATATGCTATACCAGGGGAATGCTAAAGGGTCACCTTGGGTATTTCCTTCGTTGGACCCAAGCTCAATAACAACACAGTATTTTCCTACGATAAGTGTTAATGACATATAGGGATATAGCAGGGCAAAGAATTCTGATGATATGGAGGAGGGCTACTGATCTGTTCAACATGTTAAAGGCATTCGATGCATCAATCATTAAAATACCCTCATTCTCTAAACTCTTCCACAAAAGAATGTATTGCTGCTTCTACTCCAGCTGAATGCCCTCCCGCCGTCTGTAGAGGCCCAGCAGTGTGTTTTACATCCCCTTTCACAACACTTACTATAATTCTACCTATTAGCCACTTAAGGACTTCCCCAACACTTATCGGACGAACTCCAGGATTTTTATTTAAAGGTATAAGATGAGAGGCTACAAGGGCTTCAATGCTATTAGGGTCAACGGGCTCTGTAGCAAGGCGCTGGGCTACTTTAGCGATAGTTTGGCAGAGTTCAGTGGACTTTGAGCGAAACTCTTTTGAGCATAGAATCCTCTTTAAAGATTCTGCATCAAGGCCAGAAGGACCCGAAATACATCTTATCCCTAAGCAGCTTTGAAATCCATTTCACCTGTAATAGATGAGAAGGTGCTGGGAGGAATTAACTTAGTGTATAATCAAGTGAGAATCTGGCAGCTGGTGGATGTTTCGAATATAGTTCTTCAACAACGCTGCTACTGAGATCTAGGAACCTCCCATCCGAATTCTCAAGTAATCTAATCGCTGCACTTATCTTACCTTCTTCAAAAACAAGTTTACTCAAAATCCTGGCAGTATCCATAGGTTTGTTAGCAGGATAAGATTGTTGAAGCTTTTTTTGAATTGCTAGAGAGTCACGAAGTAAATCCTCGAATTTACCACATTCCCACATCTTTAACCTAACAAGTTTGAATGCTACACCCTCTAAAGGAGAGCCTGACTCCCAGCCAGACAAAAGACTGTTAGTTTCCTCAATGTAATCTTTCCCTGCTTTACCTGAAGGCAACTTGAAGCAGTTCTTACACCAATGTACATCAGTAGAGTATAGTTCATCAACTGAAATAACAAGATCTTTGCCACAAATGGGTCCCCAAAAGAAATTAGGGGCATGTGATGGATTATAATCAGGAAGATCAGGTTCAACACCATATACGTTTGAGTCTGCCGAGGGTGATTTCACACATACCTTGGTGGTGCTTGGATCTTCTGCTATTGATATAGTATCCCCCACTCTAGATGTAATTGCTGGATTTTGAGGTTTAGATATGTAAGGCTAGTTAAGTGGGAAATTATAAAACCAGATTCTATAAAGGATCATGCACTCTTCACATTCTTATGCTTCTGCAACTTACCACTTTGATTGGCTGCAATCATTTTTTGGCAAGAAGGGCATAGATTTTTGCCAGTTTGTGCAACAGGAGGCTGGTTAAAAGACCCTAGCTGAGTTGGTGAGGATTGAGGGGTTTGAGGAGAAACTGGTTGGGTGGAAGATACCTGGGTGTTAGTGGGTTGTGAGGGCACTGAGTCTGTAGCTTTCACTAGAACTGATTTTGATGACACAAATAAATGAAGATATACACGAAAGGACTGAATAGAGGTATCGATAACTGCTTCAATCAGCTCCTTATTTAGGATAAGTTTTGCAAACTTCTTAGGGAGTGGAGGAGAAATATGAAAATCACATAGAGTGTTGCCGTTATTCCTACACCAGGGGGAAAAACGCCGATGCTGGAGACGTGACTTAACAGACCACCGAGCCCCGGCCAGTCACCGGATATTGATTGTGGGGAGGGAATATTTCTAAGATGCAAGTTTGCGGTTGAGAAAAGCTGCATTAGTTGGATATACTCTTTAATGTAACTGAACTCTGTTGAACCTTGATTAAGAATAATTTTGGGCTTCCCCAAATCAATATACACCAAATATTCACAATAATTATACACGATAATATAAATCCCTACGGTATATTATTTAATAACCCACTGTTCGCTCAGAATTTTAGCCTACCTAATGTTCCCCAGATTTTCCCTCAGTCCCAGTCTTAGTGCCGTAGTGTCGGTGTCGGTCGACCCTGTCGCGTGTCCGTTCCACCCCTCACGAACCCCGAAGGGAACGATCATCGAGAACCAGCACGGCTTGGCTAAGGGTCGGTCCAGTCGGTAGACTCTGTCGCGTATCCGTACCACCCCTCTCGAACCCCGAAGGGTTCGGTCATCGAGAACCAGTACGGCTTGGCTAAGAGTCTGTCGTGTCGGTGGACCCGTTCGCGTGTCCGTTCCACCCCTCACGAACCCGGAAGGGTTCGATCATCGAGAACCAGAACGGCTTGGCTAGGGGTCCGTCAGTTCATCACAGAAACCCAACCACCTAGGCTTTCCGAGTCCTTTTCAGGCTCGTAGTTGCTTCAGCAGCCGAGAAACTGCTCCGAACAGTCGGTAGGCCAGTAGAGTCTAGTCGAGTCTAGTCCTTTGTCTTTCGACCCCATCGCGTGTCCGTTCCACCCCTCACGAACCCCGAAGGGAACGATCATCGAGAACCAGAACGGCTTGGCTAAGGGGTCTGTCGTCGGTTCCCGTCGCAAATCACAGTCAAGCAGTCAGCGTTCCGAGTCCTTTTCAGGCTCGTAGTAGCCGCAGTTGACCCGAGACCGCTAAGGGCAGTCCTGTCAAACCAGTCCTGTGGCCAGCCCTTTCGCATGTCCGTCCCACCCCTCACGAACCCCGAAGGGATCGGTCATCGAGAACCAGTACGGCTTAGGTCAGGGGGCAGTCTTAAGTTGGCCACCTGTTCGCGTGTCCGCTCCACCCCTCACGAACCCCGGGGTTCGATCATCGAGACCCAGAACGGCTTGGCTACTAAGGGGCCGTCGGTGCCCGTCGCAAATCCCTGACACAAGCAGTCAGCGTTCCGAGTCCTTTTCAGGCTCGTAGTAGCTGCCGTTGGCCAGGGACCGCTAAGGGCAGTCCTTGTCCTTTAGGCCTGGCGCATTACCAAATCCACCCCTACAGGCAGCAGGAAGTTGGCCAGGGCCTAATAGTACTCAGGCTAACCTGAATACTGCTTGCATTTTCCATCCCCCCTGGCCCTTATAACTATGAAATTATTCCCGTACCCTGTAAGTTGCCCCAAAGTTCGCCCATAAATCGCCCCCAGTTTATTGAATGTGCCCAAAACCCATGGTCCCGCACCCAGTAGTAATATCGGAATAATCAATTTTAATAAAATACAAAAATATTCAACTCGCGTTATGGAAAGTTGAAATACCGCGAACATAGAGGGATACTGAAACGATTAGCCTCATTAGATACCCATAATTTGAAGTCATCTATGAGTTCTAATTCCAATCCACCAAGTGAGTTGAAATAGCAAATCTCCCATGTGGCGGGTGAAAAGGTAAGCAGTGTCCAATGGTTGTTACAATGGATGGGGAAGAATAAGTAATCTGATGAAAAGTCACTTAATCTGCTCCATATTTTTAATGATTCATAACCTCCTTTGCTTCATAGTATATAAAAAAAGCGAGTGCTGAAATCTCGTACTTTCTGTGCATTCTCAATGCACATTACACCAATGACACTTTCTATAATGTTATCTGTTACCCAATTTTGGCCGTCCAAGCTTCCAATATCCCTTTCTGAGAGTGTAAAACCTTCATAATTGTATGTGTTTACATAAATGGGGGGGGGGGGGGGGATGTCAATCATGAGTAGCGATTCGGTAATGTCGATGTAGCTTGAATTTATTTTACAGGTAGTAGACAGAAATACAATATAAAAATAAATATATAAATAAACAAAGAAAGAAAGAATCAACCAAATTAAGTTGCAATGACAGATAGTGATTGAACAGACAGGTTTGATTTAAATTTAAATTACGAGGTAATTGCGAGGATAATACGATAATAGGAGGATTTGTGTTAGCGCTTTTAGTAAATTATGTTCTTTCACTCTCAATTTTAATATATTTTGACTCTTTTCTGTTACTTAATAAACCATGCAAAAATGAAGGCAAGATGTCCGGTCTGATACAATAAACGGGATTGCGCTAGTGTACCTGTCAACAAGGGCCGCTCACTGTATCTGTTTATTTACCCTTTTTCCCTTCGATGCATTGATTTGCTCTATATTTCACTTAGTTCAATACGTTATTTGATTATCTATTGTATTTGACTGAGATACTATACCGGGAGGGTGTGACAACACAGTATAACAAGCAAATGACTGACTATTTAATTCTGTAAGAACTCAAGTCTGGTGATTGTGTTTCCCTTTAGGGGAAACGTATAGTGACAAGTCTTTGGGTCTAATTATATCTATATCGTTACAGTATTCAATTTGTGACAACTCTCAATCGTGGTGTAATTAATAATGAGAGCTTTGCTTACATAAATGGTCTGAAATATCGCCATATATTAATTATTTAGTAATTCAGAGGTATGAAATACACAAATCTGATACAATTGTCCAGATTATCACTGATACTTAGTTACAGCAACCCACCTGTTGTGGCGCGTGTAAAACCTCCATGATTACGTAATATCGGCGATATATTAAGCAAATAATAAAGATAAATTGAATAAACCAGTAGAATAAATTGAATAAACCAGTAGAATAAATTGAATAAACCAGTAGAATATACAATGTAGCGATGAATAATTATATTTCAATTATTAACTCTTTAAGTTTAGACCTTAGGCCTGTAATAACCACCAGTCAATTAAACTTGACCGGGGATCAAAGCCTCTGCATGGGCAGTGCGACTTCTTCTGTTAAACAATAACAAAAAGAGAGTAAAATCAATCATAGCACAACCACAAGTATATACTACAGTAGCTTTATCGGCAAGGAGCTTAGCCAATAAGCATCACGTATTCAATTTGAGGTTTATTAGGCCTTTACAGTAGAAATTAGATCGAATATAGGTGTAATAGCACTAGATAGCGTAAGAACCTTTACTAAATATTAATTTGTAAGAAACAAATCAATATGATACCATAACTGGTCCTTTATCAATAAATATACAGTATTTTGGGTAAATTGGTAAAATAAGTAATTTTGAAGGCAGGTTTTATACCTGCAGCAACAATTTTGAAGTAATCTGAGGCTAAAATTAAAAAAAATTCAAAGTTAAAATTTTTTTGGCCAATCTAAGAAACTGGCATTCTAAGAAACTAATTTGAAGGATTTACGGAAAAATGCAATTTAAGCCGATACAATATATGGCATTTTGAGTGCCTAATTTTGGGCTAAATTTCCAGAAAATACAGATTTCTTAAGTTTGGCCCTTATTTTCTACAAGAAGCAAAGACTTTTTGCATTAACATTAAATTGATAAAATGTAGAGCTGTTAAGATCATGTAGAGGTGTTAAAGTTTCAGAAAAATATAATGACATAATTCGGAGAAAACCACTTTCTACCAAAACCTATTTTGTCAACTTCCAAAATTACCATTTTTCGGCTCCAATTTGCAGCCATTAATATTCAGGCAACGCACAATATCAATAACAGTATGGAACTACTACATTCCCTATATATTACCCAAGTGGAACGGTTTCGTTTTAATTAAAAGAAACAGAGTTATAATGATTTAAAATCCAAAAAAAATCAATTTGGCCAAAAATTGGCTAAAAGTTTAATTATTGGCATACTGTTCAATATTTTTGGCCAATATTTTTCGACCCGATGAGCAACTGTATTGGATATGTATTCGGTATGAGTTTAAATCGAAATGGCCAAACTGCTTTGGTGATAGCGACAAAACAACGTAAAAATATACCATTGGGTTATTTTTTGGGTAAAATTAATATCTGGCCAAAATGGCCAAATTTGGCTAAACGAAATTTTTTAATCAAACTTTCAAATTTATCCGCACATTGAGGATTTCAGTCGCCTTCACTCCGAATTTAACCATTTAGTGCTAGTAGTTTCCAAATTGGGACAAAAATCCACATTTGGTTGCCAATTTGGAAATGTTGAACATCTAAATTAAAAAAAAAAAAACGTGGAAAATTCTTAGACTAACGAAAACTACAAGCGTGGCAAATTTCAGAACATATAATTCCTAGGAAATTGTAAAACGCCCCGAGTAAGCTCCACTTTCTATATACTAATGTTGCAACACTTATGCCTGGTGTGGGAGAATCCTCACGAAAGATCCTCCCACGTTGTGTTGTTTTTAGGTTTACAAAAGCACTGCATATCCAACCAGTTAATGTGACAGGATCGGAGATCCCGACCGGGGTAGATATGTACGCGTCACCATTCTGCTGGGCAGTCGTGCTAGTTGCTTTGGCCGAAGGCCGTTGGGGAAAACAATAAGAGTTTCTGTTGTTTCTGAATATTGGTGGTTCGAACGATAATAGCACAATAAATCAGTAACGATACAGAAAATATGATAGCAGAAAATACAGATTAATTGCTGATGTTAATGGCGGTGACGGTCATTAACTATGACCGGTCTGCAACTGAGTAACTGAATCAACTGACCGGTAAATCAGTAATGTAGGATAATATATGATTAACACACACGAATATTGATTTCACCTCTTACTGTACTTTGGCCCTCTGTACCCAATGGATGCTTTCCTATGTCTAATCACGTGCTTCCCTCCCCACTATTGGCTAATATACTAATTGTCACTTTGGCACTCCCTGTGAGTGTTTCCCCCCGCTGCTAGCTTCTACTAGCTATGTTCCCTCTGAGGTGGTTTGACCTCTCGTCTCTATCTGTAGCTTTAGTGCTTGTGCCCCCCCCCCCCCCCCCCCAATGTTGGTTATGAGACGAGATTAATATTCGTAATCTCGTATTCCCAACATATTGCTAAAATCCCACTGGTCCCATTTTCTGGTGGGTAATGAAGCGGAATTGAATCCACTTACACCCCCCCATGCTATCTTCCAGGTGAGAAGATAGCATCAACCTTAAGTGCGCTTCAATTCCGCTGGAACCCAATCTAATATATGGTGTGGGGTGGAGTTCTTTTCTTGGGGTCGGCTTTCTAGGCCGGCCCCCTGGGTATGTTATTGCTAACCCTCCTTGGTGCAATCGCGAGCTATGTTGCACCTCTGTACCTTGTTGCACCTTGTACCTCTGTTCGAGACAATTGTGCTCTCTCTTCACACAATTTTCTACGTCTTCACTCTAATCTCACTCTCGGACCCCTCTGTCCCTTACTCTCTCTCTCGCGGACCTCATTGTCCCTTACTCTCTCTCTCTCACGGACCTTGTTAAACTAGCGGGTCCCTGCCTAACCAATAAAGACACAAAGACTGCTCTACTGTTAAACAGGGGTAATCAGGAGCGTGCTATTACTACTGTAGGGCTGCTAAATACAAAACTGCTACTTACCGTTGGATGGCGCTAACCTGCCGTCCGCTAATATATTTTACTAATTTTCTACGGCTCCTACTAATCGCTTGTTCCTTTCTCTACCGATCGCTCGATAGAGAGCTAACTGTTCGAACATATGAGCCATGCGGGAATAACCAAAACAATAAACCCGAATCGGCTCCCTAAGCTTACTTAAGACGAGTGTGAGAGGCTTTACACTCAGAGTGTATTCTTATGGCCTAATTTTACTGTTAAAATGCGCTAATAATTACGTCTTTTCTAATCGCAAATACTGGGGTTCCCTAACGGAATGTGAATGTGAGAATATTTAAATAATCAAAAAATTGGTACAGTTTTTATATCAGGGAATGATACCTACTATGGGACTAAACTTGCCTCCGGCTGGCTTTAGGCCAGCAATTTACTAATGCGTGCTGCGTACTGGATACTGCGATCTAACTTATTGCCCGCTGATTTCAAATAACCGCCCAGCGTGAATAGTTTACGGTACTCCAAATTATTACCTTAACTACTCTCCGCTATGCTGCATACAAATTCTTAATTTTATTAATTAATTACAGTCACAAATATGCAACAGCGTACTAATTACTAAGTGTTCCAGAATGCGTAATTCTAATTTATTACGTAACGGGTTGCACTAGTAACAGTCTAAATACCGTATTATTTTCGACCTAATCAGTAATTATTTATAGTAAACTAAGAAATAGAAATCAATCAAAGGGAAAAGAGCACCTATCCAAGCATTCGTGATTTATTAGGCACACTTTAGTAACACACCAATCAGCGTAACAATCAATAGTTTATACTTACCAATTATAGTTCTTAATGCACAATTCACAATCAGCAGTCAGCAATTCACAGTTCACAACTCGCAATCTACAGTTCGCACATAGTTTGCGACATAGTCTACAGTTTAGCTCGCAATATAAGGAACGCAGGCCTCTCCCGGGTACATCTAGGCTTCCTAACTAACCCAATTCCTGCCCCCCTAATACTACAAAATAGAGACAAAATCTGGATCATCAGCCCTTAATTACTGTACCAGCGAGCAGTCTTCACTCTACAATGCTAACTGACCGACTGCAACGGTGACCTCCCCGCCAGCGTTGCTTGCCTTTGAATCCTCCGCACTCCCTTCGTCGCTAACCCCCCGATGCGCCTGCCGCGCATACCAGTACCTCAGCCCTCCATCTAATGGGTAGCTACCGTAACAGCGCATGCAAATCACAAAGTCTGACAGTCTAAGAAAATTCTGTGGGATTATTGCATCGAAAGGAATCACATAGAACCGTTAACTAAAGGGTAGAAATAATAGTTCCAGTTGTTATTAACAGTAATCATTGGGATTGATTGAGAAACACACCAAGAAATCAGCAGAGATTACAAATTAGCGAATTATTACAAGAAATAATTGGAAAAGGCAGAAATACGCAAAATACAGAATAATTAGTCTAAATTACGACTAGGGTTACAAATTACAAAGAATTACAAAGCACATACCGGAAATACCGCCTATTTATAGGTGATTCATGGAGGATGATGCAATCGCTCTCTCATTGGCTCCCCAATCCGCGCTACCATTAGACCAACCTGGAAGCATTTAGGCCAATAAGGAAGCCGGATTGTGAACCTCTCGCTCCCGAAATCACAAATTATTACCATATATGGTAATTTTGGCGATGCTTAATTTAGCGGTACTAATAATATGATGCACAAAGATTAATTTAGCGCAATTATAAAGAAAATTAAGACCAATACATAGCTAGGCCTATTGAGGCTAATAACAGCAAGCTTATATCCAGGGTCCAACAGGAAACTTGCTACACTGGAACTATTTACTTATATCCTATTACAAAATTACGTAGGTCGGGCTACATACTATACAAAATGGATGAATTCAAATATATGGGCGTTTTATTTTCCTTATCTAAATATCATTGCGCGTTATTATGTCTTATCTAAATAATTATACTGTACAACGGCTAATATATTATACTGTATAACGGCTAATATATTATACTGTATAACGGCTAATATATTATACTGTATAACGGCTAATATATTATACTGTATAACGGACTAATGTAGGTACAGCGCCATATACCGTAACACCGCTCCAAGGGAAATCAAGCAATGTTTCCCTCCAATTGTAGAAGAGTATAGGGCGATGTATACAAAACAAAATAAATTCGCTTTCAAATAATCTAAATAACTTGATACTATAATATTTCTACTATTTACAAATATTGCCATAGATATTGCATAATGGATTGCATACAAATTAAATTTACAAAATATTATCTCTTTCAATGTTAACGATTATTACATACAAATTAAATTTACAAAAATATTGCTTTCTCGTTCGTTCAACATAATGATTACTACATACAAATTAAATTTACAAAAATACTGCTTTCTCTATAAAACTTGCTAGGGTAGGTGAAACGAGTAAGCCAAACCTGCAGGTTTGTCTCCCCAATCACCTCCTTCGCCTCTCTCATAATATAAATTCAAATTATTACGACTAGTATATATGAGTCCAGTCGGATATTTACAAAAATGCTACAATATACATCAGAGTGACGATGATGTATATATCTAGAGTCTGTCGCTCCATGATACGCTTGCATTACCGACCCGCTCCTGGGTTCTTCGGGCTCGCTCCTCTCTTCCGCCCCCTTCCCAGATATACCAGTCTACCCCCTGTAGACTCTGTTGACGGCGTCCGTGAGGCGTCACTCCCCGGAACCGGCGACGATGTTCCCTGAGCCCCGACTGATTCCCGGCTGGTGCTTCTCCCTCGGCCTCGTCCCAATTGTCGTGCTCCTGTGGTCGCTTCCGCCAACTCTTCCTTCTGCAATTGCACACGCGCTTTCTCGGACGCGCCTTGCGCCTTGCGCTGTAATCATTGTGCCTCTATAATTGAATGATAGTGGTCGTCCTTGACTTGACGCTTGTCTTGGACTTCTCCTCCTGGTTCTCTCCGCAAGCCTTGAGCTCCAACGTTGTCGCTGTGGGCGCTGCAGTTCGCTGTTCCTTGATCCTCTCAGCAGTCAATGACCCCACCGGTACGTGAGTCAATAGGAACTCGTTGCGGTATTGTATAGCCGCCATCCTCCAATCTCCTCGCGCGCGCACCACCTTTCTAGTTTCCAAAAATAGACCTTTCGTTATACGGTCGCAAATAGCAACAAAGTTCCAAGTATATTTGTTATCCATGTTTAACTGTCTGAAGTATTCCCGATGACTCCAGTGTTCTGCGGAAGATCTTGAGCGGTCAATATTAGCTCCTGATATTGTGGTAACGACTGTAGATACGGCTCATACGCAACGTTTGATGGGTCTACTGCCCAAAATCTGTATCCTGCTTTAAACGGTAACCAACGCATCTGCGCTTGGATGTGGTAATCGGCCACACCCTCCCACTTATCTAGCATCTCCCGAAGTAGGTTGGCACTATGGTTTTGGAAGGAATCGTCTCGCAGTTGGCATCTCGCGCTACGATGTCCCTTTACCCCACAATATCAGCATTGAGAAATGAAGATGGTGCACGTATGAAACAAATGGTCGGTCTCATTACACCAACGGCAGACCTTATGCGCCGCCTCTACTACTGCGTCACATGATTTTTGATTGTGCCTTGTGCTGCCGCACAACTTGCACCTATGCGCTTGTGGAAACCAGGCCCTCTCATATATGAGGTCTCCAATCGGTTTCGCACTTCCTTCTTTCCCAATTTCTAATACGATGTCGTCCTCTCCGGTCAGAGGTTGTCGATCCGGAACAAAGTAAACATCCTCGCCCTTGTCCTCTATCTCCAATATTTCCTCCCGCGGTCATATGTCTTCTCCACCGGAAGATCCACTCCGAATACCTCTACTAACGTCTCCGGCCAACCCTCTCTAACAGGTCTATCAGCCTCCGAGTGGAAGGGAGTACCAAACCCGCGGGTTTGATTCCCGAACCACTTCTCCAAGGCCTCTGGGGTCGGATACTCCATCGACGGTTGGTCTCCCAAATCTCTGATGTTCTGTCGATATATTCCTTCAAATATCGCTAATCCTCTCCTAACCATCGACGTATTCTCTAACGATTGGTTGAAGAACGGGGTTAAGAAACGCTTCATCACATCAGATTGGATTCCCCCTTTCGAGCGAATGTATTGATCTCCTCCGAATACCAATGGATGATGCTTCAAAACTCGCGCAATGATATCCGCTAATAAACAAGTTACCGTGTTCGACTCAAGCACCAAATAATATTGCAGTGGCGCACGGGGTGGCGCACAGATGTTCCAATACACTAACGCTTGCCGCTTGAAGTGGGATTTGAACTCTGCTCCCGGTGGCGTGTTATATTCACCATATGCCTCCTCGTATTTCTTTTGCGTCTTCAACTTGAAGTCCCAATTATACAACAAATGCGCTATGAAGCCCATACCAGTCTTGGCAGAGTTGGGATACTCCCTATAAATTCCAATATCCTGTGCCCATAGCAACAATAGCTTGGTGTCGACAAACGGTCTCGGCAATCTATCTTCCAAATCAGTCATGGCGTTGAAGTCACTCTCCAAATCGCTCTGGACTCCCGATCCCACCTTGACGTAATCTTGGTTGAGAATCACCTCTCTAACCTTCTTGGGTAGCATCCTGGTGTCGATACGCCCCGCTCCATGCATACCTCCTCGCCTGCATACCTCCAAAATCTGTTCTCTGGGATCCTTCCCTTTACGATATTGTGTCGTTATTATGGGCTCCGGTCTCTCTCGGTCCGCCCTTATGCGCATAAATACATGAGTCACACCATCCTCCGTCCGAATTTGAATGCACTTGCTAGTTAAGCATTCTTGATGAGAACCTCCTTCATTGTCGTAGAACATCACTCTCCAATCCTGTAGTGATTCCTCCGTTTTCCTCCACTGACACTGAATCTCGTCGGATGGGGTCCACCCACATGCGCTCGATAGCCTTGTGGTCATCATATCGGGTGTAAGAACCCTTTCTCCTCAGCCACGTCTGGTCTACCTCCTCATCGTCTGGGAATGTAGCCACCGCTACCCATACCTTTATGTACTTATCCAACCATCCAAACAACTTGCTCTCCTTTCCCGGAGCTCCAATCTTGTCAAGCGTGTCGTAGTCTGTGATCTGCATCGGGACGTCACGCAAGAACTTCGCGCATAAAACTTCCCGTAGACAGTCGACGTTCCAATGATCCGACATCCTCACCATCGGCAAGAATCTAATCGCTTCTCGCGACTCCGGGTGATCTACCAATATCGCAGGTTCGTTGCCGTCGGAATAATACACCGGTCGGGGTTGAGATACGGCCTGTGGAACAAATCCGGTCACTCTCCTCGTCTCCTCCAGTCTCCAGAAAGCAGTCTTATTATACTCCGCTACCCGCTCTTCGAATAATTGTTTCGCCTTCGCCACTCGCTCCTCCTGCCGCAACGCGTCTATGTCGTCCTGATGCTCAGGCGTGAGATTTCTCGCTCGGTAAGGCGAAGTAAATGTAGTCCAGGGACTCGAAAGCTCCAAACCCGCGGGTTTGGTACCCGAGTCCCGTGCCGCTTCGCGCCGCGCCTCTAGGTCCTTATAGGCTCGGTATAGCGAAATGGCCGCTGCCGTCTCTATCAAACTGGGTGTCGAACAGGGTTTAATCTCTGTATACGGATCTAATGTCGTAACGGTCGGCGTAATGGGTCTTGGAGGTCACTTTCCGCTGAAGTCGATACTGATCATCGGGTTGCTCATTGGGTAACCTCCCTCGTTGTATCTAAGGAACTTGTAAGCTTGACATCGCGTTAATATCGGTTCAGGATGTTGCTCGTCCAGTCGATCGGGAATTGCCACGTCTTGTTTATTCATGCATTCACCACATTTGTAGAACAACTTGTATACACTGAAGACCTTTCGCGTCTCTTGATCCTCGCCTCGAGTCCTCCGGTACAGATGCATTCCGTCGAACTGATCTCGGACTGCAGGTAGAGGTTCGTCGTGTCGTAAATACATGTTCCTATGGTACAGCCGCGCGATCTCCTTGTCCGGGTCTGCACTAATGTCGCATATGTCTAACGCAAAATCGTAGGGATACCGAGTGCGATACTCCTTCTGCAAAACTTCCATACGGTCTCCCAACGCTCTCATTCTTTCCCTCCTCAATTCTTTATCATACGCGGGTTTATACTTCCCATTAAATTCCATTACCGACCTCCCATGGTAGTAAACGTTCGAGTCTTTACACCCGGGTCGGGCAAATGGTAGTTCCGCCTCCTCTCTGGCAGTAAATCCTCTCCGCGGTTGAGCTCTAATTTCCTTCTCCATTATAAGCCGCGTATATACATACATATATCCCAATAGGGTCCGTTACGTAATTAATTACACTGCAGGTAAATCAGTTAGATGCCGCCGAAGGACAGACCTCCCGAACCCCCCCGCCTTCCAGCAGTTCAGATTCGACTCTCTCCTGTCTCGAGGTCCTGGCGTATCAATTCCTTCTGCAACTCCTCCTCACTGTTTTGGAAAATGTCGAGGTCTCGATATTTAGCCACCTGACCATCCACTATATCGGTATAAGTCAAAACGTTACTCAAGTAGGTAGCATGGGCCGCTGAACCAGACCCACGGGTCTGATAACAGTAGTCCTCGGGTTCACTATCTGTCCGGTCATTGTAGAGTGGTTCCGACAACCTAACATTATCGGGAATCAACTCCTCGTCAGACTCGCTAACATCACTATAGTGGTCAATACAGGTTCTCCTAAACTCGTCTATGTCTGGTGGTTCTACTAACGGTGGTTGAGTTATAGGCTGTAATCTGTTGTATCTATCCTTTGGCTTGTCACCACCTGTATACCATGGGTACTCGTGTATTCCAACCTAATATAGTCCTATAGGCATGTGGTCCATTTACATGCGGCTCAGCTGGTCTCGTTACCATACCATGGGTACTCGTGTATACCAACCTAATATAGTCCTATGGGCATGTGGTCCATTTACATGTGGCTCAGCTGGTCTCGTTTCCCATATTTGCTGTGCGATCAGCTGTTCTGCACCAATCAACATAGAAACATTCCTATAACCTACCTGGTGTCTCGGTACTTTGAGCTTGTCAAAATACTCCTATGCTATGGGACTCATCGGCGGCACCTTACCTAACTGCCTGCCGAACCCCTTCATAGCTAGACACTTAAATCCGTCCAATGGCAGCGCTCTCCGTTCTTGTCGAGTGTGCTGGTCTCTTGGAAGTAGGGAGTCTAGTTCTACCGAAATTCTGTGTCCCTTGAGGTCCCCTACCCCGTGCATGGACTTTAACTCTATTCGGATCTCCTCTGCGTCCTGGAAACTAGAAACAGCTCTCGCCACTTCCTCGTCGATATAAGATAATGTGGATGCAGTGTCCAACATCACATATATTCTCTTCGATCCTTTTTCGCCAGTAAGTTTCACCGGAATCACGCTAAATATCTCCGACGTGGCCGATGATAAATACGTCCGCGCGCTGGTCGATGAACTATCCGCAGTGAAACCTTGGCAGGTCACCTCTCTCGCGCTCGACTCGCCATCCTCGTCCGACGAACCTGGTTGATGACCATCGTCCTGATGCCAGTGTACGTATTTCTCCTTATCGATACGGGATCTCTGCTCCCCTTCCTTTGAGGATTTCTCTGTAAGTAACGTTCCATTGGGGTATGGAAATCCGCATGTAGCAACTTGTGATGTAGTCTGCCGCATTCCATGCATCCGTCCTTACTGTTCGGGCACTGTCGCCGTACAGGACCTGGCGCAAGACATGCCCAACAGGTGTCCAACGTCCGCACTTGAACTCTTCTCTGTTCCGAAGTTAATTCTTTGAACCGTCTGCAACTGTCTAACTTATGGTCGTCAGATCTTACCTCCTTTAGTAAGCAGAATTGGCAACCTACAAATCCAACCGGTAACTCCTGTTGCTTTAACTTAGGTCTATCTAACTGCTCACCTGACCATACTCGTGAGTCTGATCTAAAGGCAGGGGTACTCGAATTATATCTGTCTACTGAGTTAAATGTCACAGTGGTCCTGTCATCATCAAAACTTACCATAGACTTAACGGTAACAGGTTTAGACTCTCTCATATTCTCCTCTGAGAAGTTTGATTTCATCTCTGCTACTGCGTCTGTGGCTATCATGTCATGGATATGTTGAAGTGTCAACACTTTACCTTGACCCTCTAATTTATTCTCTAATTTGTGCCATTTCTGTCGGTAACGCATGTTTAAATGTCTTATTATGCTCTTCAAAACTTCGGCGTGATCACCATGATGAGGTAGATTCAGCATCCTCAAGATGTCTAATGCGTTCGAAATAGCGTTCGCTAAGTTCAACAGCTCTAACGGAGTTGTAATCCTTCCGCCCTTACCCAAGTCTTCCACTATCGACTGTGCCATCTTGGTTTTATTCCCGTAGATGTCGCTAAGCATCTTTATTGCTAACTCGAATGCTCTTTCATTGCCCACGAAGTTGTCAGCAATGGCTCTAGGTTCTCGATGGAGCATTTGAAGGAAATAGTTGAACTTCTCGTTGGGAGTAAAGGTGCTGTTGGTCAGCTGTTCGTCGACATAGGTTTTGAACGTCCTCCAATGTTTATGGTTACCCATAAACTTCTGGGGTTGTTGCGTTGGCAGTCCTTGCCTAGCGGCAAACTTACCTATGTCTCTAAGGGTTGCGTCGTTCCGGGTTAACAAATGGTTTAGTTCTGCAGGGTTATTAAGTCTGGTCCTTTCCCGGTGGTTCAAACTTACCTGCTCCGCGTCGGTCCTTCTTTCCTTATGGTTTTGGGACTTCTGACGTTCCTTCCTCTTCATCGCTTGAGTCTGTGTCAGTCCTTAGCACTCACGTTGGTTTGCGCGCCAAAGCCCTGACCCAGGCTTCTTGTATAAACTTTTCCGCCGAGTTCTCGAAGTTGGGATTATAAATTGTAGGGACAGGCGTTCTTACGCGTCCTTTCCTCGCGCGTGACTAACCTGGGAATCGCCACTGTCTCTAGATGCATTGTCGGGTGGAGTTAACGTCCTCTGTTGGATATTGTCCGTCGTCGGCAGCACCTGACCCAGTACCACCACTCCACTCTGCATCAGCCAGCTGGTAACTTCCCTCTGATACCTGCGCTCATCCTTATCCTGCATCTCTCCCCGCTCCACTAAGTTTCTCAACTCTGCATCACTCACCTGAGTCGCCTGCGCTTGTGATTCCCATAGCAGCCATTTCTCCATCCTAACTCGTCGGAATCGCTCCGATAACGCGCGGTGCTCCAACAAGGCTGCTAAAACCCTATCGTAAACCCTCGTCGCCACGTCGCTCGACTGAGACTCCACTGCGCTCTTTGCTAGGACTGCAAGCTCCTCCGTCTGTTTGAATAACGCTGAGTAGTATCCCTTTCTAATCTCTACTAACCCTTCCCTTCCGATGTTACCAGAGTCGGCTAGCATCTTTCTTACCTTATCCGCCGTCTGGGTTATATGTCCAGCATGCGCGCGAAGTTTCTTCTTTATCGCGATGTCTAGTTCTCTCTCGCTTACCTGACTCACACTTGGTGGACTTGAAGGATTATTTCGGGAACTACGGGTACTCCTTATAGCCGCTGGGACCACGGCACTTGCCATACCCACAGGTCTGGAAACCGGGCTCCGGGCTCTCGCTTTTGCTACACTACTCTCCCTATCACTCGCCTCTGGCCGGGCTGTTGTACAATCCTTCCTTACAGTAGTGGTAGGGGATCCTAATACTATTCGCTCACCTTGCTCTTCCTCACTGATTACTGTCTCGTCCTCCTGTTCACTTACGTCAGCGTCGCTCGCTGCGTCGTCATAGTCGGCATTGTCGTCAACAGTAATATTAACACTATCGTCAGTCGGCGGTCCAGCCGCCGTCTCATTGCTGTCCTCTAGTGCCTCTTTCTCTGAGACACTCATAGTCTAAATAATATTTTGCCTTCCGGCCAAAATCTCGCAAAAAATTCGAGATATATATATAATTTAATCGAAAATACGATTAAATTATTTGTCAAATAATTAGTTGGTCACAAAATGTCAAATAAATTCGCAATACAATATTGTGAATATAATGAAAAAATCTTATTCCATAGCTATTATATAGCATTTAAATACCGGTATGACACAAAATAATTTCTGAATCTAATTCAAAATATTCAAAAATGAACTTGCCACCCAAATATTTCTAATTTTATATATATAGCTCTAATCAACGCAATTTTAATTTCAAATATTATATGTATCCACTTGCGCGTGGCTACACCTTCGGGTTGCGACTCTCTCTCTCTCTCTCTCTCTAACTTGAACGATTCAAAAAACCATGGTCGGCTAAACCTAACTAACCTAACTAATAAATTGAGTTCAGCTTCGCAGTTAAACAACCGGTAATTTTATACTGCTTCCGCAAACACAATGGTGCCAACAGAACAACTAACCTTGTTTGCTGTGAGATTCCACGGCAGTGTCCAAAGTTTCAGGCTCTTCGCTGATTGCAAACCGAACCCGCAGTCCCACACGAACCCCAAACTCAGAAGCTCTGTCTTGCCATGTATCTCCAGATGGTATAAAACAACTAAGCGGTTATCTAACATACCGGTACAAAACTCTAGATTTTATTACAAAATAATTTTGAACAAAACTGAATTCTCACAAACCTAGCTAAAATTTTCAAAAACTTACTAATTACAGCTTGCCTTAACGGCCTAATGAACTGCTGTATTTGCGATTAGTAAACACACTACCGTACATCCACTGTACACAGTACAGTGAGTAAAATAGTACACCAAGCTAACAGCCTAATGAATACTGTATGTGGTACAGCAAAACAAATGTCTTTTCTACCGTACGCAGTAACAGCAATCAGCCTAATGCACTACTGTACTACTGTATTGCGACTAGTGAATACAGTAATCTAACCTAACAGCCTAAAAATACACTTTGTCTTACTGTACGCAGTACAGCAAAACAAAATAACGCGCTTTACTGTTAAACTAGCGGGTCCCTGCCTAACCAATAAAGACACAAAGACTGCTCTACTGTTAAACAGGGGTAATCAGGAGCGTGCTATTACTACTGTAGGGCTGCTAAATACAAAACCGCTACTTACTGTTGGATGGCGCTAACCTGCCGTCCGCTAATATATTTTACTAATTTTCTACGGCTCCTGCTAATCGCTTGTTCCTTTCTCTACCGATTGCTCGATAGAGAGCTAACTGTTCGAACATATGAGCCACGCGGGAATAACCAAAACAATAAACCCGAATCGGCTCCCTAAGCTTACTTAAGACGAGTGTGAGAGGCTTTACACTCAGAGTGTATTCTTATGGCCTAATTTTACTGTTAAAACGCGCTAATAATTACGTCTTTTCTAATCGCAAATACTGGGGTTCCCTAACAGAATGTGAATGTGAGAATATTTAAATAATCAAAAAATTGGTACAGTTTTTATATCAGGGAATGATACCTACTATGGGACTAAACTTGCCTCCGGCTGGCTTTAGGCCAGCAATTTACTAATGCGTGCTGCGTACTAGATACTGCGATCTAACTTATTGCCCGCTGATTTCAAATAACCGCCCAGAGTGAATAGTTTACTGTACTCCAAATTATTACCTTAACTACTCTCCACTATGCTGCATACAAATTCTTAATTTTACTAATTAATTACAGTCACAAATATGCAACAGCGTACTAATTACTAAGTGTTCCAGAATGCGTAATTCTAATTTATTACGTAACAGGTTGCACTAGTAACAGTCCAAATACCGTATTATTTTCGACCTAATCAGTAATTATTTATAGTAAACTAAGAAATAGAAATCAATCAAAGGGAAAAGAGCACCTATCTAAGCATTCGTGATTTATTAGGCACACTTTAGTAACACACCAATCAGCGTAACAATCAATAGTTTATACTTACCAATTATAGTTCTTAATGCACAATTCACAATCAGCAGTCAGCAATTCACAGTTCACAACTCGCAATCTACATTTCGCAAGTAGTTTGCGACGTAGTCTACAGTTTAGCTCGCAATATAAAGCACGCAGGCCTCTCCCGGGTACATCTAGGCTTCCTAACTAACCCAATTCCTGCCCCCCTAATACTACATAATAGAGACAAAATCTGGATCATCAGCCCTTAATTACTGTACCAGCGAGCGGTCTTCACTCTACAATACTAACTGACCGACCGAAACGGTGACCTCCCCGCCAGCGTTGCCTGCCTTTGAATTCTCCGCACTCCCTTCGTCGCTAACCCCCCGATGCGCCCGCCGCGCCTACCGGTACCTCAGCCCTCCATCTAATGGGTAGCTACCGTAACGGCGCATGCAAATCACAAAGTCTGACAGTCTAAGAAAATCCCGTGGGATTATTGCATCGAAAGGAATCACATAGAACCATCAACTAAAGGGTAGAAATCATAGTTCCAGTTGTAATTAACAGTAATCATTGGGATTGATTGAGAAACACACCAAGAAATCAGCAGAGATTACAAATTAGCAAAATTATTACAAGAAATAATTGGAAAAGGCAGAAATACGCAAAATACAGAATAATTAGTCTAAATTACGACTAGGGTTACAAATTACAAAGAATTACAAAGCACATACCGGAAATACCGCCTATTTATAGGTGATTCACGGAGGATGATGCAATCGCTCTCTCATTGGCTCCCCAATCCGCGCTACCATTAGACCAACCTGGAAGCATTTAGGCCAATAAGGAAGCCGGATTGTGAACCTCTCGCTCCCGAAATCACAAATTATTACCATATATGGTAATTTTGGCGATGCTTAATTTAGCGGTAGTAATAATATGATGCACAAAGATTAATTTAGCGCAATTATAAAGAAAATTAAGACCAATACATAGCTAGCCCTATTGAGGCTAATAACAGCAAGCTTATATCAAGGGTCCAACAGGAAACTTGCTACCCTGGAACTATTTACTTATATCCTATTACAAAATTACGTAGGTAGGGCTACATACTATACAAAATGGATGAATTCAAATATATGGGCGTTTTATTTTCCTTATCTAAATGTCATTGCGCGTTATTATGTCTTATCTAAATAATTATACTGTACAACGGCTAATATATTATACTGTATAACGGCTAATATATTATACTGTATAACGGCTAATATATTATACTGTATAACGGCTAATATATTATACTGTATAACGGACTAATGTAGGTACAGCGCCATATACCGTAACACCGCTCCAAGTGAAATCAAGCAATGTTTCCCTCCAATTGTAGAAGAGTATAGGGCGATGTATACAAAACAAAATAAATTTGCTTTCAAATAATCTAAATAACTTGATACTATAATAATTCTACTATTTACAAATATTGCCATAGATATTGCATAATGGATTGCATACAAATTAAATTTACAAAATATTATCTCTTTCAATGTCAACGATTATTACATACAAATTAAATTTACAAAAATATTGCTTTCTCGTTCGTTCTACATAATGATTACTACTTACTACATACAAATTAAATTTATAAAAATACTGCTTTCTCTATAAAACTTGCTAGGGTAGGTGAAACGAGTAAGCCAAACCCGCAGGTTTGTCTCCCCAATCACCTCCTTCGCCTCTCTCATAATATAAATTCAAATTATTACAACTAGTATATATGAGTCCAGTCGGATATTTACAAAAATGCTACAATATACATCAGAGCGACGATGATGTATATATCTAGAGTCTGTCGCTCCATGATACGCTTGCATTACCGACCTGCTCCTGGGTTCTTCGGGCTCGCTCCTCTCTTCCGCCCCCTTCCCAGATACACCAGTCTACCCCCTGTAGACTCTGTTGACGGCGTCTGTGAGGCGTCACTCCCCGGAACCGGCGACGATGTTCCCTGAGCCCCGACTGATTCCCGGCTGGTGCTTCTCCCTCGGCCTCGTCCCAATTGTCGTGCTCCTGTGGTCGCTTCCGCCAACTCTTCCTTCTGCAATTGCACACGCGCTTTCTCGGACGTGCCTTGAGCCATGCACTGCAATCATTGTGCCTCTATAATTGAATGATAGTGGTCGTCCTTGACTTGATGCTTGTCTTGGACCTCTCCTCCTGGTTCTCTCCGCAAGCCTTGAGCTCCAACGGTTGTCGCTGTGGGCGCTGCGGTTCGCTGTTCCTTGATCCTCTCAACGGTCAATGACCCCACCGGTACGTGAGTCAATAGGAACTCGTTATGGTATTGTATAGCCGCCATCCTCCAATCTCCTCGCGCGCGCACCACCTTTCTAGTTTCCAAAAATAGACCTTTCGTTATATGGTCGCAAATAGCAACAAAGTTCCAAGTATATTTGTTATCCATGTTTAACTGTCTGAAGTATTCCCGATGACTCCAGTGTTCTGCGGAAGATCTTGAGCGGTCAATATTAGCTCCTGATATTGTGGTAACGACTGTAGATACGGCTCATACGCAACGTGTGATGGGTCTACTGCCCAAAATCTGTATCCTGCTTTAAACGGTAACCAACGCATCTGCGCTTGGATGTGGTAATCGGCCACACCCTCCCACTTATCTAGCATCTCCCGAAGTAGGTTGGCGCTATGGTTTTGGAAGGAATCGTCTCGCAGTTGGCATCTCGCGCTACGATGTCCCTTTACCCCACAATATCCACATTGAGAAATGAAGACGGTGCACGTATGAAACGAATGGTCGGTCTCATTACACCAACGGCAGACCTTATGCGCCGCCTCTACTACTGCGTCACTTGATTTTTGATTGTGCCTTGTGCTGCCGCACAACTTGCACCTACGCGCTTGTGGAAACCAGGCCCCCTCATATATGAGGTCTCCAATCGGTTTCGCAGTTCCTTCTTTCCCAATGTCTAATATGTTGTCGTCCTCTCCGGTCAGAGGTTGTCGATCCGGAACAAAGTAAACATCCTCGCCCTTGTCCTCTATCTCCAATATTTCCTCCCGCGTTCATATGTCTTCTCCACCGGAAGATCCACTCCGAATACCTCTACTAACATCTCCGGCCAACCCTCTCTAACAGGTCTATCAGCCTCCGAGTGGAAGGGAGTACCAAACCCGCGGGTTTGATTCCCGAACCACTTCTCCAAGGCCTCTGGCGTCGGATACTCCATCGACGGTCGGTCTCCCAAATCTCCGATGTTCTGTCGATATATTCCTTCAAATATCGCTAATCCTCTCCTAACCATCGACGTATTCTCTAATGATTGGTTGAAGAACGGGGTTAAGAAACGCTTCATCACATCAGATTGGATTCCCCCTTTCAAGTGAACATATTGATCTCCTCCGAATACCAATGGATGATGCTTCAAAACTCGCGCAACTATATCCGCTAATAAACAAGTTACCGTGTTCGACTCAAGCACCAAATAATATTGCAGTGACACACAGGGTGGCGCGCAGATGCTCCAATACACTAACGCTTGCCGCTTGAAGTGGGATTTGAACTCCGCTCCCGGTGGCGTGTTATATTCACCATACGCCTCCTCGTATCTCTTCTGCATCTTCAACTTGAAGTCCCAATTATACAACAAATGCGCTATGAAACCCAAACCAGTCTTGGCAGAGTTGGGATACTCCCTATAAATTCCAATATCCTGTGCCCATAGCAACAATAGCTTGGTGTCGACAAACGGTCTCGGCAATCTATCTTCCAAATCAGTCATGGCGTTGAAGTCACTCTCCAAATCGCTCTGGACTCCCGATCCCACCTTGACGTAATCTTGGTTGAGAATCGCCTCTCTAACCTTCTTGGGTAGCATCCTGGCGTCGATACGCCCCGCTCCGTGCATACCTCCTCGCCTGCATACCTCCAAAATCTGTTCTCTGGGATCCTTCCCTTTACGATATTGTGTCGTTATTATGGGCTCCAGTCTCTCTCGGTCCGCCCTTACGCGCATAAACACATGAGTCACACCATCTGCCGTGCGAATTTGAATGCACTTGCTAGTTAAGCATTCTTGATGAGAACCTCCTTCATTGTCGTAGAACATCACTCTCCAATCCTGTAGTGATTCCTCCGTTTTCCTCCACTGACGCTGAATCTCGTCGGATGGGATGGGGTCCACCCACATGCGCTCGATAGCCTTGTGGTCATCATATCGGGTGTAAGAACCCTTTCTCCTCAGCCACGTCTGGTCTACCTCCTCATCGTCTGGGAATGTAGCCACCGCGACCCATACCTTTATGTACTTATCCAACCATCCAAACAACTTGCTCTCCTTTCCCGGAGCTCCAATCTTGTCAAGCGTGTCGTAGTCTGTGATCTGCATCGGGACATCACGCAAGAACTTCGCGCATAAAACTTCCCGTAGACATTCGACGTTCCAATGATCCGACATCCTCACCATCGGCAAGAATCTAATCGCTTCTCGCGACTCTGGGTGATCTACCAATATTGCAGGTTCGTTGCCGTCGGAATAATACACCGTTCGGGGTTGAGATACGGCCTGTGGAACAAATCCGGTCACTCTCCTCGTCTCCTCCTGATGTCATCCGCGGTCTTATTATACTCCGCTACCCGCTCTTCGAATAATTGTTTCGCCTTCGCCGCTCGATCCTCCTGCCGCAACGCGTCTATGTCGTCCTGATGCTCAGGCGTGAGATTTCTCGCTCGGTGAGGCGAAGTAAACGTAGTCCAGGGACTCGAGAGCTCCAAACCCGCGGGTTTGGTTCCCGAGTCCCGTGCCGCTTCGCGCCGCGCCTCTAGGTCCTTATAGGCTCGGTATAGCGAAATGGCCGCTGACGTCTCTATCAAACTGGGTGTCGAACAGGGTTTAATCTCCGTATATGGATCTAATGTCGTAATGGTCGGCGTAATGGGTCTCGGAGGTCGCTTTCCGCTGAAGTCGATACTGATCATCGGGTTGCTCATTGGGTAACCTCCCTCGTTGTATCTAAGGAACTGGTGAGCTTGACATCGCGTTAATATCGGTTCAGGATGTTGCTTGTCCAGTCGATCGGGAATCGCCACGTCTTGTTTATTCATGCATTCACCACATTTGTAGAACTACTTGTATACACTGAAGACCTTTGGCGTCTCTTGATCCTTGCCTCGAGTCCTCCGGTACAGATGCATTCCGTCGAACTGATCTCGGACTGCAGGTAGAGGTTCGTCGTGTCGTAAAAACATGTTCATATGGTACAGCCGCGCGATCTCCTCGTCCGGGTCTGCACTAATGTCGCATACGTCTAACGCAAAATCGTAGGGATACCGAGTGCGATACTCCTTCCGCAAAACTTCCATACGGTCTCCCAACGCTCTCATTCTTTCCCTCCTCAATTCTTTATCATACGCGGGTTTATACTTCCTATTCAATTCCATTACCGACCTCCCATGGTAGTAAACGTTCGAGTCTTTGCACCCGGGTCGGGCAAATGGTAGTTCCGCCTCCTCTCTGGCAGTAAATCCTCTCCGCAGTTGAGCTCTAATTTCCTTCTCCATTATAAGCCGCGTATATACATACATATATCCCAATAGGGTCCGTTACGTAACTAATTACACTGTGGGTAAATCAGTTAGATGCCGCCGAAGGACAGACCTCCCGAACCCCCCCGCCTTCCAGCAGTTCAGATTCGACTCTCTAGATCCCGTCTCATTCCTAACTATCCTCTAACCAATTCCCATGCATAGCGCAAAACTTTGGAGATAAACTGGCCGTGACCAACTCACTTTTTGATGCCCAAACTACTCCCATTACTTGTACTAAACTACAGTAGTTAGAAAGGACAATAGTCTCAGTGCTCGACTATACCAAACCCGCAGGTTTGATAATCGAACATCTCACTTCACTGCAAACTACTGAGTGGGGTCCGTGTACGCCTCTGGTGCTACTAACCTTTAGCACCTTGGTTGTTGTACTGTTGGCACCAATCTGTGGAAATTGCTAAACTCAATTTACACTCCTATGTAATATAGCCTTCACCATGGTTTCTAAATGCTATTTTCCAGGCTTCACGACTTTTCAAATTACTGTATCTCTATAGACGAATTCTAAAACGCGTCTATACACAGCATTTGGAATTGTCTTGGGTTCACTTCTAATTTTTTAAATTTTTTAATTTTCCAAAAATTTTGAAAATAAAATTTTATTTTGATACCCACCAGACAAATTCTCACGCAAATCACCGCAAACCCGCTCCTATGCATTTCCTAGTATTTGCATACGAGGAATGCATACGAAGTGAGATGCGTCCAACACTAATTTTGGTTTGAGGCAGGAGACAAATTATAATCTCCTGTCTCGATGCGTGTCTCTTCTAATAACACGATATCTTGGAACGGTCAGTCCAAGGTGTGTAAACCATTAGTTTTACACTTCTTTGGGTGCGGACACTTGTACCTAATTTTCACAGTGACTGTGCACACTATATTTTGCACGTCTGGGTGTATGTGCAAGATGACACCTGTTTCCCAATATTTTCTCTTGACAACGGGTTCAGTTATCAATACATAGTCTCCTCTTTGGAGGCTCCAAATCTTTTTGTACCATTTCGATCTGGTGGATATGGATATGTATTCCCAGAATGTGTACGCGACAAATTGTGTTATTTTCCAGCTCTTACGACTGTATAGGTCGGCACTAATGGGTTCTGATGCCGGCACAAGAAATGCTGGACTCTGCATTAGCAAATGATTCGGCGTTAAAGCAACACCGTCTGGTAACATAGCTATCAGCCTCGAGTTTAGTGTATGCTCGATTTCGATGAAAGCTGTGACCAGCTCGTCGTCGGTAAGTTGTTTGTTTACAGGCAACGTCTTAGCAATAGCCTGCTTTATGGAACGAACCAAACGCTCCCAACTTCCTCCTCTCCAAGGACTTTCTGGAGTGTTAAATCGCCACTCTACTCTTTGCGGCAAAAGTGCTGCAGAAATTTCTCTATTCTGCGCCACCCTGTGAGCCGCGTTTAACTCGCTATTCCCTCCGACAAAGTTAGTACCCTTGTCAGAGTAAAACGCCTTTACTAGTCCTCTCCTGGCCATAAATCTCTTTAAGGCCAGGAGCAGAGATTTGGTCGACATGTCTGCCACATGCTCGATATGTATGGCTCTACTAGCCATGCATATCAGTAGCAGGCCCCATCGCTTGTGGGTCAGCCGTCCACTCTTTGCCTCAGTCGGACCAAAGCAGTCCACCCCTGTATTTGTAAAGGGTGGGTCATATGCCTGCACTCTCGCTTCCGGGAGTTAAGCCATCTCCTGTTCCAATACTCTGGCGTTCACTCTCTTGCAAACCAGACAGGCGTCGTACATAGTGCCTACTGCTCTGCTTGGCTGCAATAGAATGAATCGCTGTCTCGCTGCCGACAAACAGTGTAACTTTCCCGCGTGATGCAACCTCTTGTGTATATCCCATAGAATCGCTCTTTGCAATTCTATTGGGTGACTAGGGATTATCACTGGGAACCTAAACTGTGAGTTTATGTCGACAGTCTGGATTCTCGATCTATGACAAATTAAAGCCTTATGGATTAATGGACTCCATTTTCTAAGGGGTTTATAGAGAACTGGTTGTTGAGCCGATAATAGATAGAATTCTTTTGGGAAGGCACACATTTGATAATGCTTCAAATGCTTTAATTCCGCTTGATCAATCTCATCCTCTGTCAGAGGTTGTTTCAATTTCTGAATTTGCTCACTATTAGTGCTCATTTGTTCTTCTAATTGTTTCGAATGGTTTAAACAAAGGTACAAAACGCATCGGCTTAACCACGCAGTTCTTTTACAAATTGTCAGCCAAGAGGCGGACAAATTTAGATATTTGTCATAAATACTACATGGCTCTAATGCCAGCAACGGTTGTCCGCTAACTAATAGAAGTTTCGAATCCAAACCCGCAGGTTTGGAAACCAAAGGCTCCATTGTGTCGGTCATTTTCTGTCCGTCACTTACCAATTGTGACCCTGGTGTAGTCTGTAATGGTGGTTTTATGTCACAACTTACCCTTCCAGACCTAGTCGTCACGTAAGTCTGTAGGTCTGACAGGTCTCCGGGCCGCTCTAATAACTCTTCAGGCTGCTCCAATGACTCTTCAGGCCGCTCCAATGACTCTTCAGGCCGCTCCAATGACTTGAGTTTGGCTTTAGACTTTGACTTAGAGACTTTCTCCACTTTGACTTCTGCATCCTCTGGCATCGGATTGGTCACTATCTTCAGTCGCTCTGGCCAATGTTCCTGTGTCCTCGTTGGAAAATCAGGCCCATGCAACCAAAACTCTTCCTGACAGAATTCCGCCGGCATAGCACCTCTCGAAGTTATGTCGTCCGGGTTTAACACTCCCGGACAATGTCTCCATTGTTCCTTCGTCGAAAAGTCGACGATCTGAGCGCGTCTTTTGGCCACAAATGTCTTTAGTGCAATATTGTCGGCTGCAATGTATACTAACACTAAGGATGCGTCCGTCCAATAGAATAAGGTCAATGTCGTGTCTAACTCCTCTATTATCTGCTTACTTACCTCGACTGAAACTACTGCCTCCTGTAACTCTGCACGAGGGACAGTCATGTATTTGACCGGCATTGTCTTTGATCTAGAAGTCACAAAGGCCGTCTCAAACTTGTCCTGACTTACCTCTTGGCGAAGGTAGGCTACCATACCAAAGCCGGTGTCACTTGCGTCACTAAACAGGTGCAGTTCTAGATCAGCTGGAAATACCAGCTGATTCGGAAAGTAGGAGCGGGGTACATCTATATTTTTCAATAGATGCAACTCGGCTTCCCACTCTCTCCACTGCTTTGCATGTATAGAAGATATTGGTTCGTCCCACTCTAAGTCAGACAACCAAATTTTCCTCATGCACGCTCGTGCCTGTAATATTACCGGACTGATAAAGTTTATCGGGTCAAATAGTCTACTTAATGTCGACTAACAGATTCTCTTAGTCAAAATTTTGTCTGGACTACTGGGCTCAAATCTAACTCTTACCTGTAACTTGTCCATGTTCGGGTTCCAAGCGAGTCCCAGTACTCGCGCCATGGGGATGGGTTCTACCCCCAATTCTATGTCTCCGCTCCCGCGACCTTTCACCGGGAACGATTCTAATAGGGCCTCCGAGTTAGTAGTGAACTTGGTCAGAGGAAATCCCCCTGTAGCCAAGCACTCCTGTAGGCCGTGAGCCACTTCTATGGCTTGTTCAGCTGTGTCCTTGGACACCAATCCGTCGTCCATATAGAAGTTTCTCAAGATGGACTCGATAACTTCTACTGGATACTTACCAATCTGGGCTGTTGCCGTTTTCTTTAGAACAAACAGCGTGCCGTTTGGACTATCGTTGGCACCAAATATCCTAACATACATTTGGTATGTAACCACTGGGCCGGATAGGTCTTCATTCTCGTACCAGAGAAATCTGAGGCTATCCTGGTCTGCCTTACAGGCTCTTACCTGGTGGAACATTGCCTCGATGTCACAAGTAAACGCGAATCGCCGCTGTCTAAAACGCAACAGTATTCCTATCAAATAATTATTCAGGTTGGGACCGTCCATCAACTCTGAATTCAGGGTAATGCCTCTATAGACTGCTGCGCAGTCGTTGACTACTCGGACTTTGTCTGGCTTGTCAGGGTGTCACATAGTGGGAGTCACATAGTGGTGTGGGAGGTAATAAGTCTGGTCCATCACTAATTCCGGGTCCTCTACCTTCCCAGCAAATCCCTTTGCGAAATAGTTGTTGATCTGGGCGCAATACTTCTCCCTAACATCTGGATTCTTTAACAACCCTGCCCTTACTCCGTTCAATCTTTTCAAGGCTAAGCTGTAGTTGTACTCCAACTTAGGTGGATGTCGACGCCACAACATTCCAACTTCAAAATGTCCTGTCGGTAGCAGACGTATGGTGTCTTCCATCATCTCTAGCGACCGTTTCTCATCAGTGGACATGGTTAGGTCATACCCACCGGGTTCCATTGCGTCCCTATCCAGCCATTCGACGGTTCTGGCTCCTGTCTCGAGGTCCTGGCGTATCAATTCCTTCTGCAACTCCTCCTCACTGTATTGGAAAATGTCGAGGTCTCGATATTTAGCCACCTGACCCTCCACTATATTGGTATAAGTCAAAACGTTACTCAAGTAGGTAGCGTGGGCCGCTGAACCAGACCCACAGGTCTGATAACAGTAGTCCTCGGGTTCACTATCTGTCCAGTCATTGTAGAGTGCTTCCGACAACCTAACATTATCGGGAATCAACTCCTAGTCCGACTCGCTAATGTCACTATAGTGGTCAATACAGGTTCTCCTAAACTCGTCTATGTCTGGTGGTTCTACTAACGGTGGTTGAGTTATAGGCTGTAATCCGTTGTATCTATCCTTTGGCTTGTCGCCACCTGTAAACTCATAAGACATGGGTACTCGTGTATACCAACCTAATATAGTCCTATGGGCATGTGGTCCATTTACGTGCGGCTCAGCTGGTCTCATTTCCCATATTTGGTGTGCGATCAGCTGTTCTGCACCAACCAACATAGAAACATTCCTATAACCTACCTGGTGTCTCGGTACTTTGAGCTTGTCAAATTACTCCTGTGCTATGGGACTCATCGGTGGCACCTTACCTAACTGCCTGCCGAACCCCTTCATAGCTAGACACTTAAATCCGTCCAATGGCAGCGCTCTCCGTTCTTGTCGATGTGCTGGTCTCTTGGAGGTAGGGAGTCTAGTTCTACCGAAATTCTGTGTCCCTTGAGGTCCCCTACCCCGTGCATGGACTTTAACTCTATTTGGATCTCCTCTGTGTCCTGGAAACTAGAAACAGCTCTCGCCACTTCCTCGTCGATATAAGATAATGTGGACGCAGTGTCCAACATCACATATATTCTCTTCGATCCCTTATCGCCAGTAAGTTTCACCGGAATGACGTTAAATATCTCCGACGTGGCCGATGATAAATACGTCCGCGCGCTGGTCGATGAACTATCCGCAGTGAAACCTTGGCAGGTCACCTCTCTCGCGCTCGACTCACCATCCTCGCCGACGAACCTGGTTGATAACCATCGTCCTGGATGCCAGTGTACGTATTTCTCCTTATCGATATGGGATCTCTGCTCCCATTCCTTTGAGGATTTCTCTGTAAGTAACGTTCCGTTGGGGTATGGAAATCCACATGTAGCAACTTGTGAAGTAGTCTGCCGCATTCCATGCATCCGTCCTTACTGTTCGGGCACTGCCGCCGTACATGACCTGGCGCAAGACATGCCCAACAGGTGTCCAATGTCCGCACTTGAACTCTTCTCTGTTCCGAAGTTAATTCTTTGAACCGTCTGCAACTGTCTAACTTATGGTCGTCAGATCTTACCTCCTTTAGTACGCAGAATTGGCAACCTACAAATCCAACCGGCAACTCCTGTTGCTTTAACTTAGGTCTATCTAACCGCTCACCTGACCATACTCGTGAGTCTGATCTAAAGGCAGGGGTACTCGAATTATATCTGTCTACTGAGTTAAATGTCACAGTGGTCATGTCATCGTCAAAACTTACCATAGTCTTACCGGTAACAGGTTTAGACTCTCTCATATTCTCCTCTGAGAAGTTTGATTTCATCTCTGCTACTGCGTCTGTGGCTATCAAGTCATGGATATGTTGAAGTGTCAACACTTTACCTTGACCCTCTAATTTATTCTCTAATTTGCACCATTTCTGTCGGTAACGCATGTTTAAACGTCTTATTATGCTCTTCAAAACTTCGGCGTGATCACCATGATGAGGTAGATTCACCATCCTCAAGATGTCTAATGCGTTCGAAATAGCGTTCGCTAAGTTCAACAGCTCTAGCGGAGTTGTAATCCTTCCGCCCTTACCCAAGTCTTCCACTATCGACTGTGCCATCTTGGTTTTATTCCCGTAGATGTCGCTAAGCGTCTTCATTGCTAACTCGAATGCTCTTTCATTGTCGACGAAGTTGTCAGCAATGGCTCATTTGAAGCAAATAGTTGAACTTCTCATTGGGAGTAAAGGTGCTGTCGTACTCATGTCTTCTTCTAACGTCTCATGTCTTCCTCTTCATCGCTTGAGTCTGTGTCAGTCCTTAGCACTCGCGTTGGTTTGCGCGCCGAAGCCCTGACCCAGGCTTCTTGTATAAACTTTTCCGCCGAGTTCTCGAAGTTGGGATTATAAATTGTAGGGACAGGTGTTCTTACCTGAGGTCTATGTGGTATAGTTGCCTCCGATATGCGTACTCGTTGACTAGGTTGGACTTTATCTAACCCAGGCCTGCTAGGATTTGAATTACTTCTTACCTGGGCTGCTTCCTTTAACTGTAGGTTACTAAGCATGTCCGTTATAGGTTGGATGTGCGGCGATATAGCTTGCGCTAAACTGGCACTTAACTCATCCCTCGTAATAAATTCCTGGCTAGGGTTCTGTTGTATAGTCGGCTCTATCTGAGTAATCCGCTGTCTCTCATATGATCACTCTTCCGGTTTAACCCGGAAGTTCTCCGTCGAACTGGTCAGCGCTCCGTCCATGTATTCCAAACCCGCGGGTTCGGTTCGCCCAATACTCGGCCCGTCTGAGTTTCTCCTCTAAACACTTCATTGTCTCGTTCGGTGTGTAGTGGTGCGGTGTCCTGATGACGTGGATCCTGCGCGATGGGTGAAGCACTAATACCAATTGGCGTGCGATATGTAGAGAACGGTTTAGTGATCCGAGTACTCGTAATAGCTGGACTGGGTATAGGAATTCTGGTCGTCATCGACTCGCATATAGTCGGAGTTTTCGCTTCCTGTTCAGCCTTCTGCAGTGCGAACAGTTCTCGCAACTCGGTACCTACACTCGCCCCACATTCTTCGATCATTCGCATCCCCTTCTCGGCGATTTCATTCGCCTTCCTGGTCCATTTTTCGCTCTCTAAATTTAATCTCGCACTTTCCAACTGCGCCAATTTATGTTCTTCTTCTTCCCTCGCTCGTCTCGCTGCGCTCTCCTCTTCCACACGCGCCTTCTCTTCATACAATGCGCGTCGCTCCCTCTCGCGCTCTAGTTTGCGCTCCTACGCTCGCGTTGAGTTGGAGTTCGCGTCTTCTTTGTTCGCGTTCCTTGGCTTCGCGTTCGCATTCGAGTTGGAGTTCGCGTTCTTCGCGTTCACGTTCGAGTTGGAGTTCGCGTTCTTCGCGTTCGCGTTCGAGTTGGAGTTCGCGTTCTTCCTGTTCGCGTTCGGCTTGCTCACACTTACCTTTGTCTTCCAACTCTCGCAACTGTGCATCTAACTTCCGTGTGCGCTCTCGTTCCCGTTCGGCTTCCTTCCGTGCTTCCGATGCACGCAAAACTTCCGCCTGTTGTTCGTCCAGTCGGCGTCTTCTCTCCTCCGCCGAGTTGTGAGAAACAAGGGATCTAGCACATAACCTTCCCTCGTGCGTGACTAACCTGGGAATCGCCACTGTCTCTAGATGCATTGTCGGGTGGAGTTAATGTCCTCTGTTGGATATTGTCCATCGTCGGCAGCACCTGACCCGGTACCACCACTCCACTCTGCATCAGCCAGCTGGTAACTTCCCTCTGATACCTGCGCTCTTCCTTATCCTGCGTCTCTTCCCGCTCCACTAAGTTTCTCAACTCTGCGTCACTCACCTGAGTCACCTGCGCTTGTGATTCCCATAGCAGCCAGTTCTCCGTCCTAACTCGTCGGAATCGCTCCGATAACGTGCGGTGCTCCAACAAGGCTGCTAAAACCCTATCGTAAACCCTCGTCGCCATGTCGCTCGACTGAGACTCCACTGCTCTCTTCGCTAGGACTGCAAGCTCCTCCGTCTTCTTGAATAATGCTGAGTTGTATCCCCTTCTAATCTCTACTAACCCTTCCCTTCCGATGTTCGCTGAGTCGGCTAGCATCTTCCTTACCTTGTCCGTCGTCCGGGTTATATGTCCGGCATGCGCGCGAAGTTTCTTCTTTATCGCGATGTCTAGTTCTCTCTCGCTTACCTGACTCACACTTGGTGGACTTGAAGGATTATTTCGGGAACTACGGGTACTCCTTATAGCCGTTGGGACCACGGCACTTACCATACCCACAGGTCTGGAAACCGGGCTCTGGGCTCTCGCTTCTGCTAAACTACTCTCCCTATCACTCACCTCTGGTCGGGCTGTTGTACAATCCTTCCTTACAGTAGTGGTAGGGGATCCTAATACTATTCGCTCACCTTGCTCTTCCTCACTGGTTACTGTCTCATCCTCCTGTTCACTTATGTCAGCGTCGCTCGCTGCGTCGTCATAGTCAGCATTGTCGTCAACAGTAATATTAACACTATCGTCAGTCGGCGGTCCAGCCGCCGTCTCATAGCTGTCCTCTAGTGCCTCTTTCTCTGAGATACTCATAGTCTAAATAATATTTTGCCTTCCGGCCAAAATCTCGCAAAAAATTCGAGATATATATATAATTTAATCGAAAATACGATTAAATTATTTGTCAAATAATTAGTTGGTCACAAAATGTCAAATAAATTCGCAATACAACATTGTGAATATAATGAAAAAATCTTATTCCATAGCTATTATATAGCATTTAAATACCGGTATGACACAAAATAATTTCTGAATCTAATTCAAAATATTCAAAAATGAACTTGCCACCCAAATATTTCTAATTTTACATAATAGCTCTAATCAACGCAATTTTAATTTCAAATATTATATGTATCCACTTGCGCGTGGCTACACCTTCGGGTTGCGACTCTCTCTCTCTCTCTCTAACTTGAGCGATTCAAAAAACCATGGTCAGCTAAACCTAACTAACCTAACTAATAAATTGAGTTCAGCTTCGCAGTTAAACAACCGGTAATTTTTTACTGCTTCCACAAACACAATGGTGCCAACAGAACAACTAACCTTGTTTGCTGTGAGATTCCACGTCCGTGTCCAAAGTTTCAGGCTCTTCGCTGATTGCAAACCGAACCCGCAGACCCACACAAACCCCAAACTCAGAAGCTCCGTCTTGCCATGTATCTCCAGATGGTATAAAACAACTAAGCGGTTATCTAACATACCGGTACAAAACTCTAGATTTTATTACAAAATAATAAAAGCAGTACCGTAAGTTAGTAAACGCACTACCGTACATCCACTGTACGCAGTACAGTGAGTAAAATAGCACACCAACCTAACAGCCTAATGAATACTGTATGTGGTACAGCAAAACAAATGTCTTTTCTACCGTATGCAGTAACAGCAATCAGCCTATTGCACTACTGTACTACTGTATTGCGACTAGTGAATACAGTAATCTAACCTAACAGCCTAAAAATACACTTTGTCTTACTGTACGCAGTACAGCAAAACAAAATAACGTGCTTTACTGTTAAACTAGCGGGTCCCTGCCTAACCAATAAAGACATAAAGACTGCTCTACTGTTAAACAGGGGTAATCAGGAGTGTGCTATTACAACTGTAGGGCTGCTAAATACAAAACCACTACTTACCGTTGGATGGCGCTAACCTGCCGTCCGCTAATATATTTTACTAATTTTCTACGGCTCCTGCGAATCGCTTGTTCCTTTCTCTACCGATTGCTCGATAGAGAGCTAACTGTTCGAAGATATGAGCCACGCGGGAATAACCAAAACAATAAACCCGAATCGGCTCCCTAAGCTTACTTAATACGAGTGTGAGAGGCTTTACACTCAGAGTGTATTCTTATGGCCTAATTTTACTGTTAAAACGTGCTAATAATTACTTCTTTTCTAATCGCAAATACTGGGGTTCCCTAATGGAATTGAATGTGAGAATATTTAAATAATCAAAAAATTGGTACTGTTTTTATATCAGGGAATGATACCTACTATGGGACTAAACTTGCCTCCGGCTGGCTTTAGGCCAGCAATTTACTAATGCGTGCTGCGTACTGGATACTGCGATCTAACTTATTGCCCGCTGATTTCAAATAACCACCCAGAGTGAATAGTTTACGGTACTCCAAATTATTACCTTAACTACTCTCCGCTATGCTGCGTACAAATTCTTAATTTTACTAATTAATTACAGTCACAAATATGCAACAGCGTACTAATTACTAAGTGTTCCAGAATGCGTAATTCTAATTTATTACGTAACGGGTTGCACTAGTAACAGTCTCAATACCGTATTATTTTCGACCTAATCAGTAATTATTTATAGTAAATTAAGAAATAGAAATCAATCAAAGGGAAAAGAGCACCTATCTAAGCATTCGTGATTTATTAGGCACACTTTAGTAACACACCAATCAGCGTAACAATCAATAGTTTATACTTACCAATTATAGTTCTTAATGCACAATTCACAATCAGCAGTCAGCAATTCACAGTTCACAACTCGCAATCTACAGTTCGCACGTAGTTTGTGACGTAGTCTACAGTTTAGCTCGCAATATAAAGCACGCAGGCCTCTCCCGGGTACATCTAGGCTTCCTAACTAACCCAATTCCTGCCCCCCTAATACTACAAAATAGAGACAAAATCTGGATCATCAGCCCTTAATTACTGTACCAGCGAGCGGTCTTCACTCTACAATACTAACTGACCGACCGCAACGGTGACCTCCCCGCCAGCGTTGCTTGCCTTTGAATTCTCCGCACTCCCTTCGTCGCTAACCCCCGATGCGCCCGCCGCGCCTACCGGTACCTCAGCCCTCCATCTAATGGGTAGCTACCGTAACGGCGCATGCAAATCACAAAGTCTGACAGTCTAAGAAAATCCCGTGGGATTATTGCATCGAAAGGAATCACATAGAACCATTAACTAAAGGGTAGAAATCATAGTTCCAGTTGTAATTAACAGTAATCATTGGGATTGATTGAGAAACACACCAAGAAATCAGCAGAGATTACAAATTAGCAAAATTATTACAAGAAATAATTGGAAAAGGCAGAAATACGCAAAATACAGAATAATTAGTCTAAATTACGACTAGGGTTACAAATTACAAAGAATTACAAAGCACATACCGGAAATACCACCTATTTATAGGTGATTCATGGAGGATGATGCAATCGCTCTCTCATTGGCTCCCCAATCCGCGCTACCATTAGTCCAACCTGGAAGCAGTTAGGCCAATAAGGAAGCTGGATTGTGAACCTCTCGCTCCCGAAATCACAAATTATTACCATATATGGTAATTTTGGCGATGCTTAATTTAGCGGTACTAATAATATGATGCACAAAGATTAATTTAGCGCAATTATAAAGAAAATTAAGACCAATACATAGCTAGCGATATTGAGGCTAATAACAGCAAGCTTATATCCAGCGTCCAACAGGAAACTTGCTACCCTGGAACTATTTACTTATATCCTATTACAAAATTACGTAGGTAGGGCTACATACTATACAAAATGGATGAATTCAAATATATGGGCGTTTTATTTTCCTTATCTAAATGTCATTGCGCGTTATTATGTCTTATCTAAATAATTATACTGTACAACAGCTAATATATTATACTGTATAACGGCTAATATATTATACTGTATAACGGCTAATATATTATACTGTATAACGGCTAATATATTATACTGTATAACGGACTAATGTAGGTACAGCGCCATATACCGTAACAGACCTCGTTGTCCCTTACTCTTTCTCTTACTGCTCGCTCCCCACACTTGAATTGCACTCCTCTCACTCCTACGCATGTCAACCCCTCCACTCCATGCTTCCCTCCATTGTCCTATACTCAGCCGATGTTTGTTTGGCTGTCCGTCCCCTCCTGTCAGACTCCCACATTCTCGTCAGTGTTTGATGAGGCACTTGAGAAATGGGATCTGTCTAGTGTCTCATCATCATCATAGTCAATTAGTCCCCTAACTTTATTTTATTTTTTTTTGTGTTCCCCCCCTGTCTGTGCTATTATCGTTTCTACTTTCCTACTTACTTACATGGCGCCCTCAGTGCCCATAACTTCTAACTCTTATGGTACTACGTTACGTATCCTACTACTACTCCTATGGTATACCTATATATCCTATATACCTATATACCTATATACCTCTGATACTTTCAGCCTTTGGTGGTACCGCGCCAGCGATGCAACAGTTCGTTAAGCGTTTATCGCTTAAACTTTCGGATCGTCACGACCTCAGCTACTCTGAGTGTATCTGCTGGACGCGGAGGAAGATAAGCTTCGCACTTCTCCGCTCCAGTTTGATGTGTCTCCATGGAGCGAGATCCGCCACCAAACGCCCCGTTTATCATCAGGTGTCCGCAGACTCGATTCGCCTGACTAACGCTGATACCAACACCGGCTAGACTGACTGTCAGTGGTAGTCATAGGCCTCTAAACAGGCCCTTCTTTCTTTATTTATTATTTTTTTTTTTATTATCGGTATCAGTGTAGGAATTATTTATTTTGTTCTATTAATAAAGTGCCTGTAAAAGAGTTATGCTGATATTGTGCAAATTATATAATAAACTAGTAACTTAAAAAAAAAAATATATATACCATACTCAACTCTCTTACTATGTGGCGCTCTTGATGCCCACAACTTCTAACTCCTACGGTACAATGTACCCTAATACTTCTATGGTATACCTACATACCATACTCTCTACTCTCTTACTACGTGGCGCTCTCAGTGCCCACAACTTCTGACTCTCATGGTACTATGTACCCTACTACTACTCTCGTGGTATGTCAATATACCACACTCCCTATTCTCTAACTTCTAACTCTTACGGTACTATGTACCCTGCTAGTACTCTCGTGGTATGCCAATATACCACACTCCCTATTCTCTAACTTCTAACTCTCCTCTTACTCTTACTAACTTCTAACTAACTTTCTAACTTCTTACTTCTTACTAACTCTTACTAACTTCTAACTAACTTTCTAACTTCTTAATATCAGAAGGGCTAATGAGGACCTGTTACTGTAGTACATCAGTATTGCTGTAAAGACTGTAATACATGAGTGAATAAGCGGTTCCATCGTATTTCGAGTGGCGTTTTTTGAGAATGTCGGCCTGTTGCGGCTGCATTTCGGGTCGCTGTAAGACCAGGAAGTGTGGCTGCGTAAAGGCCGGCGAACCGTGCACCAGCTGTGCTCCGGGGAAGAATTGCTAGTGCGATAACGGAGCGTGGTCGGCAGTGCTGACAGGATCGTATTTGCAGCCGCTACCCAGTCGGGATGTTGTTCCTCCAATCTTTCTGTCTCAACCAGTGGATCAGATGACGACCGAACCTGAACTAGATGATACATTGAAGGACCTCGATGAAACTCCTCGATGAAACCCCTACTCAGTCGGATCCCCCTACTCAACCGGATCCCCCTAGTCAGACAGTACCCTCTCCTCGGTTCTTGGGTCCCCCTACTCAGTTGGTGTCCCTTACGCAACCAGGTGTTGGAATTCTGTTTGGTCCCCCTAGCCATACGGATCCCCCTACTCAGCTCTTGGATCCCCCTACTCAGTTTGATCCCCCTACTCACACGGATCCCCCTACTCGGTTCTTGGGTCCCCCTACTCAGTTGGTGTTCCTTACGCAGCCGGGTGTTGTATCTCAGTTGGGTCTCCCTAGCCAGACGGATCACCCTACTCAGCTCTTGGGTTCCCCTACTCATTTGGATCCCCCTCCTCAGACGGATCCCACTACTCAGATGGATCCCCCTACACAGACGGATCCCACTACTCAGACGGATCCCCCTACTCAGACGGATCCCCCTACTCAGTTCTTGGGTCCCTCTACTCAGTTGGTGTCCCTTACGCAGATGGGTGTTATAACTCAGTTGGGCCCCCCTAGCCAGACGGATCCCCCTACTCAGTCCTTGGGTCCCCCTACTCAGTTGGATCTCCCTACTCAGGGGTGACAGATCCCCCTACTCAGACGGATCCCCCTACTCAGTTCTTGGGTCCCCCTACGCAGTTGGATCCCCCTACGCAGTTGGATCCCCCTACTCAGTTGGAAACCCTTACTCAGTTGGATTGCTCTACTCAGACGGATCCCCCTACTCAGTCGGTGTCCCTTACGCAGCCAGGTGTCCTAACTCAGTTGGGTCCCCCTAGCCAGACGGATCACCCTACTCAGTTGGATCCCCCTACTCAGACGGATCCCCCCACTCAGACAGACCCCCGTACTCAGACGGATCCCCCTACTCAGTTCTTGGGTCACCCTACTCAGTTGGGGCCACCCTGTCATACGGGTCCCCCTACAAATGATGCAGGTCTCGCACATCAGCCTGGTGCATCTAGTCTGTTGTACCCCAGTACCCAGACGGGTCCCACACTTTTACTGGTGACACAACTCACTTCGGCCGGCACTGGAGTACGAACCCACTGTCATCCAGTTCAACATGGACCCGCAGAACCTGATGGTGAGGGCTTTTGGGCCCCCCTTGGTTGGGAAAGGGCCCGCGCCGGATTGTCTCCTCCATCAGTGGAGACGAGCTACCCAGCTGTGTGGTGCAAAGTATAGCCTGTCAGGGGGCGCTGTAGGGAGAGATATAGTCGAGCTGCTTGCGGCAGAGTCGAGGGCCTTCTTAATGGGGCTGCAGCACAACACCGCCATCGCGCGCTTGGAGCGGATCCAGTTAGCCGAGTCGCTGCTCCTCCACTGTGACCCAAAGGTCATGAAGGCAGCTGATATCCATCGCCTTCTAATTCTCCTTCCTCCTTAATTTTCCTTCATCTTCTGGAGATGTTGAAGTCTGGGCAGCTTGAGGCGCTGCTTCAAGAGGCTGAACGCAGCTCGCTTAAGTTTGGGAAGGGTCAGAAGGGTAAACGTAAGTTGGCCGAGGATGACAAAGAAATCACTGTCCGTGTGTTCACTCAGTTGATGCTGGAAGGGAAGATCCGCAGCGCAGTAAGATGGGTAACGAGTCGGGAGAGTGGGGGAGTGTTAGATCCCAATGATGAGGTGGATATGGGAGGGCAGGAGGTTAAGGTCATTGACCTTTTACGAGCCAAGCATCCCCCTGCTTCCCCACCCCCGCCAGAATCTCTAATCCAAATTGACCAGGACCTCCCTACTCGAGTGGATGTGGACATCACGGCCTCGCATATCGAGACTGCAACGCGCCGACTACACGGCGGAGCCGTACCTGCCGGGACCGACTCAATGTGGTGGGGCGACTTCCTCCTCTGGTATGGTGCCCACAGTGAATGCCTCCTTGACTCAGACGTGGGAATAGCGAGAGCCCTCGCGAACTCAGTCGTACCCTGGGAGTCGGTGCATGCCCTGATGTCCTGCCATTTGATCGCCCTGGAAAAGTGCCCAGGGGTCCGCACGATCGGCATCGTGGAATGTCTGCGGCAGATTCTCGGCCGATCCATGGCGGAAGCGACGGGCGATGACATCACTGCGACCTGCGGCGCCGTGCAGCTCTCCGCCGGCACGTCAGCCCGGGTGGAGGCCACTGTCCACATGATGGCGGAGTTGTTCGAGGAGCGGAAGGAGGATGGCTGGGGGGTTCTTCTCATTGACGCATCCAACGTGTTCAACTCGCCGAACCGGACGGTCACATTGTGGAACGCCCACCAGCAGTGGCTCAGGTGCTCCCTGTTTCTATTTAATTGCTACAGGGGACACAGTATCCTAATCATCCGCGGGACAGAGGAGATACTATTCAGCGAGGAGGGAACCACTCAAGGAGACCCCCTCGCGATGCTGGAGTACTCCTCAGGTATCCTCCTCCTCATCCACCGCCTCCGGAAGCCGCCTGTACTCCAGAATTGGTTCGCCAACAACTCGTCTGTGGCTGGTAAACTGCAACTCATCCTTGAGTGGTTCCTCGAATTGCAGCGGTTCGGCCCAACCCTCGGATACTTCCCCGAACCCAGCAAAAGCTACCTCGTGGTAGCTCCCCAATTCATGGAGGAAGCAGAAGGAGTGTTCGCAGGCCATTCCGTGCCGAACATTGTGATGGGAAATCGATTCCTCAGGGGATTTCTTGGTGGAGATGCTGAAAGGAAGGGTGCCAAGGTTGCTGCCTGGGTAGCCTCGGTGCACCGTCTCGCCGAGATGGCGGTGTCCCAGCCCCAAGCCGCATTCGCCGCCATGGCCTGCTCCCTCCAGAGGGAGTGGGCCTACCTACAGCGGGTATCCCCTGATTGTGATGACAAATACCAGCCACTGGAGGAGGCAATTGTACAGAGATTCCTGCTGGCCGTCTTTGGCGGCCCAATCTCCTCCAATGAATGCAGTCTGTTCGCCCTCTCCCCGCGGATGGCAGGAATGGGGCTGCGGAATCCCGCAACCGAGGCCCCACATCATATGCCGTATGGCGGGTGGGAACCCGATCCTTCGCCGAGTCCATTTTGGGACACCGTGAGTTCTCCAACGCGCAACACCTCGGTTGTCTACAGCGGGCAAGGAAGGAAGGACAGGAGCAGCAGCTTGAGAGGGAGAAATCCAACTTGGAAGCTGTGCTGGAGGAACTGCCACCAGACCGCCGGCGGACTGTACAATGTACCGCCGACATACGTTCGAGTGGGTGGATCTCCTCCCTGCCCATGGCTGACAACCAGATGGACTTGTCCCCCCTGGAGTTCCGGGACGCTCTGGCGATCCGATACAGCCACTCCCTGGCGGCGGTGCCGAGCTGGTGCGATGGGTGCGGGGCCGCCTTCAATTTAAACCACGGTTTAAATTGTAAAAAAGGCGTCCTCGTTATACAGCGCCATCATGAACTACGGGATGTGGTTGGAGACCTCGTGGCTATGGCTTGCGGACCTCATAACGTAGTCTGTGAGCCGGTTGTCCGTGAGCAGCAGGGAGTTGAGGGTGCCTCAGGTCTTCGGAGCGACGTGGGGATACGGGGTGCGCTAAACCCACGTGTTGATAGACATTCGGGTTATCAACCTTGACGCCAGGTCCTATGTGGGTCGCACCCCAATGTCTGTCCTCGAGTCGGCCGAAGACCAAAAGAAGCGGCTGTACGCGGAAGCAGTGATGGCACAACGGGGCGACTTCTTTCCGTTTATTGCGTCCTGTCATGCGTACTTGCTCCGCAGGTGAACAACCTCCTCCGTATCTTGGCTGATAGGCTGCACCATTCCTGGGGGCGACCTTTCAGCACCACGATGGGCTGGGTCCGAACTCGTGTCCAGTTCGCGATAATTCGCGGGGCCTCCCATTGTCTACGGGGCTCGCAGGTGAAGTGGAGAAGTGGGCAGGGGTTTGAGGACGGTGCTGGGCTGCCAAGCAGTATTTAGAACAGCATTGGCACCATGGCTGTACTGGTAGGCCTACTGTAATACTTTTATTTGTGTTTATTTCTATATTATTTTAAATGTTGCTAGGATACACTGTGGAAACAGCTGGTGGCGGGTTTGCTATAGTTTTTTTGGTTTAATGTGCTATTATGTTTTTTTTATGTTAATATACTGGGAAATCACTTTCTAACTTCTTACTTCTTACTAACTCTTACTAACTTCTAACTAACTTTTTTACTTCTTACTTCTTACTAACTCTTACTAACTTCTAACTAACTTTCTAACTTCTTACTTCTTACTAACTCTTACTAACTTCTAACTAACTTTCTAATTTTCTACTATCTCGCTTCTTATTTTATTATTTGCTTATTATTTTTTTTTATATTTTTGTGTGGGAAGGGCGTCTCGTCCTCATTCCCACCCCCCTCAGTCCAACATTTTTGGACGACTAAACTCTAAGGTGCCCCTTCCAATAGGCAGCACTTTTCTACAGCCCTCCTGTACGTCTTCCTATCTTTGGCTCCTATCTTGCCTCCTATTCTCACTTCCACCGACCGGACTCTTCCGTCCTCGTTGGGGTAAGTATCTACCACTCTCGATAGACTCCATTGGTTATTGATAATTGTGTCGTCAGTGACGATTACCAAGTCACCCTTCTTTAGCTCCCTATTGGTGTTTCTCCACTTACTCCTCCTGTGTAACGTGGGAAGATATTCCTCTACCCATCTCCTCCAATAATCAGCACTTATTACCTTGGCGACTTTCCAACTTTGACGGGAATGTATGTCATCTGGGTCTACACATCGCATGTCAATGGTCGTCGGCCTCTCCATCAGAAAGTGTCCCGGTGTTAGCACGTCCAGTGATTCTGGGTCGTCATTCTCCGGATATAGCGGTCTGCTATTAATGATTCCCTTGCACTTGGCTAGCACTGTTCTTAATATGTCCTCTGTGACCATGTGGGTGTTCATCAGCTTGGTCATTAAACGCTTAGAACTTCCAACAAGTCTCTCTACACATCCTAACGTATGTGGTGCATACGGCATCCTCCTTTCCCACTTTTCTTGCTGTCTCCTCATAGCCGCCCTGACATCATCTCCCTCTAGGATGTTGAAGGCCCCGGCCAACTCGTTCTCCGCTCCCATGAAGTTGGTCCCATTATATGAATATATCACTGTGATTGTTCCCCCTTTGCGGTTTACAAATCTTTCTAAGGCATTAATAAATGCTGATGCCGTAGCGTCCTGCACAAGTTCTATTCCTACCGCTCTCGTGTTGTTGCATATGAAGATAATGCCGTAGCGTTTCTCCGTGTGTCGCATCACCTTTATCTTAATCGGCCCGAACATGTCTATGCCGCAGTGCGTGAATGGCGGGTCGTGTTGTCTCACTCTATTGGCCGGTAATGGCGCCATCTCCTGTACGGCCCTCTCCTTTCTCATCCGTCGGCAGGCCTGGCACTGCCCCACTACCGCCTTCACCTTCTTCCTAAGTTGAGTGATCCAGAATGCCCTTCGTATCTCTGTGAGGGTCTGATTCGTGCCTCCGTGTAGTATCGAATTATGCGAGTCCCAAATGATTTGGTGGACTATCAGTGATTTGTTAGGGATTATTATGGGTTTTGGTGGGATAACTAAGCTGTTGTTGTTCACCACTCTGGAATTAATCACCAGAATCCCGTCGTCATTCAACTGCGGGGACAGCGTGTTGAGTTCGCTGTCTTGACGAAGGTGTTGTTGCTTGCTAACTCTGTCCACTTCATCGACGTAGTCTTTTCTCTGCTCGTATCGTATTACGGCTATAGCTATGGTTGGTTTCCTTTTGGCATCCTTGCCAACTCCCCTAAGGAAATTCCCGTAGGCCCTCCAATACGCTACCAACTTCTTAGTCTTATACCTTGGAGCTGTAACTGAGCAACCTATCCGTCGGGTTGTCACATGGATCTTCTAATTTCGGTGGCACTTCCTTGATCTCCCTCACAAACTGGCTGTATATCTCTTCCCCTCCTGAATCCTCCCCCTCTTCTTCTGCTACTACTTCCTCTGAGCCCGGGTCCACCTTCCTCTTTGGTGGCCAGGCTGATCTATCATTCAGGAAGTGTGGCCCGTGCTGCCACAACCCTTCCTTCTTTGAGAAAGTTTGGCGTGCCATGCCCATCGATAACAGATCCTCTGGATTGTCGTCGGTGGGGCAATAATGCCACCTTTCTAGGTCATTCGTCGCCCTTATCTCGTCTACCCTATTCGCGACGAATATAGGGTATCTTGTCTTCTCGTTATGTAGCCACCCTAGCACTACCATGGAGTCCTTCCAGTAGTGTGTCTCCACTATGTTGGATATAGTGTCCATCAAGTAAGCTGTGGCCCTTACTCCTAACCTCGCAGCTGTCGGCTCAAGTTTTGGCACTGACGCTGAATCTGGTGGCGTCGACTTCGCTTTACTAAATGCAAGTCTAGGCTTATGAACCCTCTTTCGCTGTATCAAATAAAGTGCCGCTCCATTTGCTTCCAAAGATGCATCGGAAAACATGTGTAGATCCAAGTCCGTCATGTCCATCCGGGAAAAACACGCGTGACATACTGTACGTCCCCATCTGCTCCAGACTCCCCGTCCACTTATTCCACTGTTTACTTATTTCTTCCGGGACCTCTGTATCCCACTCATCCTTTAACTTGTATACTTTCTTTAGTATCTGTTTCCCCGTGACTAACAATGGGGATGCTAGGCCTAGGGGATCGTATATCCTTGCGTATGATACCCGCCATGTATGATACATAGCCCCGCTTAGTGTGGATGTCTGCACCCTCTTGGCTCAGTTGATACTCCAATTCGTCCGTCTCATGGTTCCACACGATCCCTAGCGCCTTCTGCTGAGACTCCACTCTCTTGTTCGCCATATCCTGCCCCTTTGCTGTTGTGGGGTTGTCCATGGTCGACTCTGGGTGTTTGTCTTCTATGGCCTTCACGAATTCCACAGAGCTGGACTGCAACTTATTCAGGTTGAAACTGGATCCTTTTAGGATGTCGCGAACCTCGCGCCCTATCTCCAGTATTTCTTCAACCGTGTTTCCAGATCCCATCCCATCCCATCGTCTACATAGAAACCATGTCGAATCATGTCGATCGCCTTCGCACTATACTCTCCTTCTTTGCCCTCTACCGTATCTCTCACAGCCATAGTCATTGTAAATGAGGATGACTTGGCCCCCATGTTTTGCACCACCATTTTGTACATCGGTATCGCAGATGGTTCTTCGTCACTGTTGTACCATAGGAAGCGCTGACTGTCGCTGTCCTTTTCCGTCACACGGACTTGGTTGAACATGCCTTCAATGTCACACGTGAAGGCGTGCCTCCCATTTCTGAATCTCAAAAGGACCTCTATCCCCGAGTTATAGATGTTGGGGCCCTCAAGCAGATAGTCGTTTAGGCTCTTGCCATTCGTTTTGGCCGACGCGTCGACCACCATCCGCAGTTTACCCTTCTTTGGGTCTAAAGCCACGTGCAGTGGCAGATAGTAGGTTCTGTCCATGTTTGGTTCGTCGCCCGGTAACTCCACGGCCCATCCCTTCTCGACGTATGTCTTAATTGTCTTGTGGATGTACTCATCCTTCTCGGGGCTCTGTCTGAGTGTCTGCTTCAGCTTGCGAAGCCTCATGAGTACCATCGCTTTGTTATCTGGCAACGGTAGCATAGGTTGTTTCCACACCATCCCTATGGTGTACCGTCCCTCTTCGCACTTCATCAACTCCTTTACACTTTCTATCGCTTGTTTATCCTCTACCGAGGTTCCGACCCCGGCCTCCTTTAATCCTTCGAAGTCCTGCTTCAGCAGCCTCTTAAGCTGCTCCTCTGCTCCTTCATCCTCCATCTCCCTCATTGTCCCTGCAAGGCTGGTGTCCCCCTACGTCCAATAACCTCCATGCCCGGCAGCATTTACCATCCTATCGCTGAGTTCCTCAGAGATATGTTGGACGTGATGCCCGAAGGAAAGATATTGTTCGCGCTTTCAGACCTTTAGCAGTTTAACCTGCCAAATTTGGATGTCTTCTAGATAATAAATCGACTTTAGCCTATGACGAGTATTTGATATACTACATTAGCCGAAGCCAGTCTATGCGCGACCATTCACCCGCTGGATATACCCGGGAGACTGGATTCGGAAGCCTAACCTTATTGCGGTGTAGGCCTACTGTATTATTCGACTGATCGTAATATATAATCTCTGACAAATATTATTCACTTTCGGGAAATATTAACAGTTCCTTTAGGAAGTGGCGCTCTAAATATGTAAACAGAGTTATGACTTAAACTAGACACAACGGGATGGCTGTGGATTCACGTATATAGCGCATTCTTTAGGAGATGCTTTGTTATCAGTCACAATCATACACACTACTGCACAATGCTGCACACCGATCTGCCGACCTTCACTAATTTTAGTCACATATAAAGAGAACAACAACCGATACTTGTAGTGCCTATGAAATAGCATTAGATTCACTTCAAAACCACTTTAATGTAAGTCGCAATCGTTATATGTAACCAGTCTCTCTTACCTTCAGTATATCAAGAAGATTGAGGGTTTTGTAATTATTTATCGATATTCCAAATATAATAATATTCCATCAACTGATATAATGAATTACCGACAGTAAATAGCAGTAAAAATGTTAAGGTAGGAATTGTTATGATATGTTATGGTATGTTTGATTAGATAACAGATATACGTTCTATAATTAAGCCTACTAATGTTGGGCTAAAGCCTGAAAACACAGAGATTCCAAAGCCGGTCTTCTGGGCTCAGGAAAAAAGGTAAACATTGACCCATAATGCATTGCGCGATTTCCCGGAGGTTTCTGTACAAAAAGCAAGAGAATCGCTCTGATTGGTTGACCGAACAAACAAACACCAGAGAACAAGGAAAAAGCTACACATGTACAGATCAGCTGTTAGCTGTCGTCATAGTAACTACACTGTTTCAAGAGGATTTAGCGTATTGTGACATAGAATTGCTAATTATGTCCGCTAAAGTACACATACAGAAGAAATGGCTTTTTATGTCCACTAAAACACCAGTACAGTAAGGATATGGCTTTTTATGCCCGTTAAACCAACTACAGAGTACTTTGCGGGGAAAATAACCGGCTAATTCCGCAAAAGCTTTTACACCGCTCCCAGAAAATGGGATTTAAGTCTATAAAATATAAAAATCACAGTTTCTAAAATATAAAAATACTCTAAACAGTTAGTCTTTCTTACGCGGACGGCATTTACGCAGTTTTTTGAGGCTAGCAAGAGTCCTTTTCTCTTTGGGGCGAGCCACTTTACTAGGAGGGCTGTAACTCCTGGGTGAAGGGTGCAATACAATTGCATCAGAAGGTTTAGGATTACGATCGGTGTATCCGCCGGTCGAGGTACCTGGTTGATCAATATCAACTTAAGTGGAGCGAGGTCTAACAGCCTTTAGGGCGCGTCTTAGGACAGCAGCTCCTACGGGTCCTTGACGGGTCGTCTGGACAATAGCGGTAGGTGGACCGTGAGTGGTGAGAAACTTCCTCGGTTTAATGGTTCTTTCCAGCTCGCGTTCTCGGGCTCGATATTCGTAGGGCCATCGAGATACTTCCTGTAACTCAGGGTGCGAGTTGATAAATAAATCTCCATACTCAGGGTCTTGACGGATGAAATTGATCAAATGGTATGAAGTAATATCGTTAGGATTGACGTTCCTGAGATATTTTCGAACAAATTTGGTGGAAATACACTCACCAACACGCTTCATTAGTTCGTAACTCGGTGTGCGTGTTTTTTGTTCAACAGACGCGAATAGAAAAGGATGGAACGCGTAAACTCCCTCGTAAGCGCGTCCAGGGTAATAGCGATGGCGGGACTCACAATGTAAATCCGCGTTCGCTTCCCAAGCTCGGATGTAGCACAGGGTAATCATCTCATCTACGCTTTCTTAATCGCGATTAAAAGGGCAATTAAAACTGGCATGTCCTTTAAGTTGACAGTGGTGGCATTGAGTCATAAATTGGGGGCAGACTGCAAAAATGTGCGAGTTATTAAGTCTGCAATACGCACAATAGATCTCTATCATCGGTTGTTCGTGGAAATAGGAGCAGGGTACGTCTGAGTCCATAGGGGTGAAATGGTCTCTCGATGCGCATAATCGACAACGTTTTTGAGAAACATAGTTGGCGTGTCGATAATCGTATGCGGTGAGACATTGTGGACCTTGATACCACTCTAAGACATAGTCGTTATCGCTGCTCCGGGGCGCTGTAGGCTGAATCGCCTCAGATTCTAAGCATATTGGTTCGTCTTCCAATTGCATAGCTGAGGTAGATGCGGCTGTCTCCGCAAGCGGACCCACTGTCTGAACTTCCACGACAGAATAACCCGTGGGTATTCGGGGTCTTTGTATAACAGATGAATGTAAGTTCTGTATACAAACGTCCTGGAAAAGGGCAAATCCCGCGCTGTTTAGCTTCTCCGCAGCTGAGTCTCTTAGGCTGAGTTTGGTCAGAGCGCGGTCCTTGAACTGACTATCAACGTTACGGAACGGAGTCAGAAAGTGCCTGAAACATTCGAAGCGGATGAATTTATTGTGTTCATCTAGCTTGGCGAGTTTGGTTCCAAGTATTAAGGGATGGGCGCGTATGGTACGACTGCACACATCGGCTAGCCAACCGGAAAGTGCGGCCTTTTCAAAGATCGTGTATATAGCTAAGGAGGGACAAAGTAAAGTAAAGTGGAACACTCATAAAGCTATACACGGCGCCAGGTGCGGTCAATGGTCCATCAAAGTATAAACGAGAATAATGATCTCCATATACTTGTTGGTAATTGATAGGATTTCCAACCTTGAAATTCCATCCGTATTCTTGAAAGGCAAGATGTCCGATGGAGGTTCGTTGTACTTTAGTAATGCTGCTGGGTGTATTGGCATACATAGTGCGGAAGAAACCTCGGCCTTCTGCCCAGGGAGCAATCAGCTGAGTATCAACGAAAGGGTATGGAATGTTCTCCATGTTCCGAAAGTCGTTTTGTAGATCTCCATAAACAGCTGAGCCGATTTTAAGGATTCTTTCGTTAAACAACATTTCGAGCACGGGCTGGGGTAACATCGATCCATCGATACCCATGGCCGGTTTGCTCTCGGTGTCGGTGACATAACGCTGCGCGAGTTCGAATTGTCCATGTCAGAGTTTCTTTTGTGTCTCAGTAAGAGTCTCAAAAGAATAATCAATCACATCGGAACACGCTCGAGTAAATACGTGGGTAAAACCAGTGAGTCCTCGTATGTGTATCATTCGCGTAGTTCCCAGTTCTCCAACCGGAACGCTACCTTCGTTATCGTAAGTGACAACTCCATACATCTCGATAACGTTAAGAGTCTCATTCCACTCTTTAGTGGCGTTTTCGAGAGTCATTCCCACTGGATGCCACAAGGTAGCGCATTCGCTAGCATTAGGTAGATCTCTATACTTTAAATATTGTGTAGTATATGTTTCTACATCTCCATATCGTTGTATCCTTTCCTCCTCGAATAACACATCGAGATTCCAGTGTACTAATCGAGTTTTGATGAATCCATCAAGATTATACGGAGGTATTGTTTCTTTCTCTATTCTGGAAACATTATATGGTTTTCGAAATGAGTTTACTTTAACTAACTGATCCAGATGTTTCTGCAGTTGTTTGAGTTCGACAAGATTGAGAGGATTTATTAGTGGTAGAAACCTCAGACTATGTGTAGGATCTTCCAGTTTTACCATGTAATATTGCGTTAGATTGACGTAATAAGGGTGATCTTTGATCCCATAAAACGAGTTCGGTAAAGGTCTAGCGTGTATGTTAACATCGTGTACCATACGATGGACAAGATCCGCTCTATTGTCCGGAGGTTCAACGAGTATACCATCGACACGAGCGGCTTCGATGGGCGGACGTTGCAACATGGGAGCGTCAGCGATAAGATCTCGAGATCTTAGGTTGATATCAACCGGTTGAGGCTGTGCTGTGGCGAAGAGTTTGTCTCCGAAATGAGGAACCATCGAAGGATGGATAATGGTTTTAGAATAGAGATCGGTTATAAGAATTTGAGCTTCTGGCTGGGCTAAAGCTGCTTCTTCTCTCTCATCTAGTTCTATATGTCTCTCCTCGAGCTGATTTTCCTCCGCTTGTTGTTGTAAACGCTCATCTAGGAACTCTTGTAAAGAGTAGGTTCGTCCACATTCGATGTCCTCCTCGAGATTCTGTATTTCTCTATCGAACTGGGGTAAAGCTAATTCTTTCACCGCTTGGACTTGTTGCTGCAATTTACGTTTCTCCAAACAATCGTAAGTTCCCTTTCCGATTTTCTGCCGAATAGCGTCTAACCCGTTTCGTACGACGCTCTCTTCGACTTCCGTAACGGGTTGTATCGGGGTGAAGCCGGGACGGTTGTACGGGTTAAACGGCGATATTAGATGACCGCGTCCTAATCCGGCTAGGTAGGGTTGGCGAATATCTAGTGAGCCCACTACCGGAGTGCCACCGATCAACTGTTTGGGTAACACTAGATCTTTGAACAGTGAGTACAGTTCGGGAGGATCCGTGATACTATTAGGATCAAGAGTCTGAGGTCTAACTGAGGAATGAGGAGGTCTGACCGAGTATTCCGGAACTCTGATCATTGGTTTATTCAAGGATCGTTTGAGCCGAGCGACCGTAGGTGATACGTCGAACAGGTTTCGCTCGAAACTCCCATAAGTATATCGTGTAAAACTGTGTTTAGCGCAACGTCTCCGCGGATGTTTATGTCTTTCCGTTTGCTGATTGGGTCTAGGGCATTCGTCGCAGTAATACCAAAGACGCACGTCCTGCAGGGGAAACGCGGGTGATCGTTCTCCAGTTTTACAATATTCCTCCATCTGTTCGAAGCTATCTGGGACGACAGGTAGCGGTCGATCGGCGGTAAGATACATCATAGTGAAATAGAGTCGTTTGAGTTCTATCATAGGATCATGATGTATACCTTGAGGATATCGAGTTTCTAGATTTTGTTGACTGGCAATATTGAGATATGTTTCTCTCAGAAATTCCAGATAATCGTTGAAGTCGCTGCGTTTATCCGGCTCTTCAACGTCTTCTCTTTCGAGTCGGTTTCGAATAGAATTCTCGTGTTCTATTCTCGGTTTATCGTTCCGACTCCGCTGGGTATGATATTTAAATAAAACCATTTCCCTTTCGGTGTCTACATCGTCCGTATCGTGTAAATCGATAGGATGGCCAGTAGTTAAGAAGTCCATATACGTACCATTACGATGCGTATAGCGAGCGGTGAACTTTCTATAATCCAATTCACGCGTAAGTTGCTCCTGGGACATTGGCGGTTCGATATAACGACCATCATCCTCCGTAGTAGTTGGACCAGCGTCGCCGCGTATCAAGCTATCGACAAACGCTTGTAAAGGTAGAGTATATCGCTCCCTGATACCAAGATCATCTTCTATCAACTCAGTCATATCTGCTATATGAGTTTATCAATATTATAATGAGTTTATATTTTAGGCTAGCGGGCGTCGCTGCCTACCCCTCTTTGCCCCCGGACAGTGCAAGATCCTCAGCGCCGATGTACCGTCATCGCTGTGCTTTCGCCAACGATGTAGCTACACAACGACAACGATAACCGGCACAAGTCACTCCACTGTCCGTCCCAAAGGCTTAGATGTACTTCAGGTTCTTTCTGGAGAGTTAGGGCTACTTTCACAATTGCGACACGCTACTGTAAACACACTTTAGCAGTAACATTCACCTATAAACGCACAAATTCCACACAACTGTCACAAATTGTACACATTCGGGCCATTTGTCCGTTAGTCAAGTGCCTTCCAGAATGTCACTTTATTATTATGTATCCTTGGATACTAGCAGTGCGCTATTTATTCCCTATGCTATTCAATGGGGCAAGCTTTCTATTGTTCTTTTAACTTACTTCTAATTCTAGCGTGGTTGTTGCCATGGTGACATTATGGAAAGCTAGCGGTAGAATTAGGGTAATTCTCATGCATACAGATCTGGGATGCTATTTAATAGTAATTCTTTAATGGTCAATATCCTCTCTATACATGACTTTATGAATTTTATCGGCTATTGACTATATATTGGAGATTCTCGCACACTAATACACTTAATAGAGTGAATCTCCGCTCCCATGATCTATTAATTAAAGGAATTTTGGGAATGTTATAAATTGTATAAAAATGACAATCTATTAAATTCATTAAAACATGAATTTAAATTTATTCCCGTAAATTTTATTATTTAATATTAAATAGACACAATTTTATTCCAGAACATATCTGGGGACTGGGATCCTTGATTCTAGGAAATTTGTCATTTTTAAGAGTATCGGTAAGTGCTACGATATCTTAATCGACTAGAATTTTAAAGGATCTGAAATTTGACAGATTTTATAAATATTAATAATTAACATTTAGGATGGGCACCAGTTTATTCCAGAACTTGTCTGGGGACGTTAACCACTGATTCTAGAATTTTGTCTTTCAAGTATATCGGTGGGTGCCGCGATATCTTAATCGACTAGAATTACAGATGGTCAAAGGGTTTAACAGATTTATTTTTGCGTTGTACGCTACTGTTAAAGGGACATCACGCTACTATATGTATTATTTAAGATACGGTATGAGAGCAATATCGCACGAAGCAATGTCAGTGAGAAGAGGCAAGTCGTTTCCAAGGTCTACCCAGAGCTTGGTTTAGCCGAGACACGAGGATCTGAATTTTGCATTCCTAATACTCTACTTACCAATAATACTTGAATATAGTAGGAGCTTTATTGTACTTTAATAAGTAGGAGATTTCATCTTACTGTAGTTACTATTTGTAATATAATACGGACAGTAAGGAAAGAGAAAAAGAATTATTTCTCGCCGTCGCACTAAATATATAATATATAAGTAATTAAGTAATAAACGCGAATATATATTGCACTAATCTACTAAATAATCGCTAAAATAACATTCTACTAAATAAAATTAAAGAAAACGATTATAATAAAATTACATAATAATACATACATAAATATAAAATAATAAGAATATAAAATAATATGGTCACACACCCACTCCATACGCTACTAAGCTGGGGAGTCCCTAGATGTTTGTTGGATTAGGGAGGTGGTCGTGGGAAGAGTATCTTGTCTTCCATAGTTTCCGGAGAGTTCTCTGTCTCTTTCCAGTAAACATAAACGACCAACTGGGCGATTGAGCTGCTGTGTCTCGAAGACAATTCCCGGTTTCTTGAAGTTACGTCGCATGACGACGAGTTCTACCGATCGCACCAAACCGTCATCCGAGATGTGAGTCTCGATGATACGACCTGTCTGCCACCGCTTACGTGGAAGATCTGAATCCACAATAAGGACCATGTCTCCAGCGCTGACGTTTTCTTGCTGCGCAAACCACTTCGTTCGAAGTTGTAGCGTGGGCAGATAGTGTTTTTCGAAATGGTCAGCGAAACGACGGGATAACAACTGCATGAGTTGCCAAGTTTGCCGGCAGTATTCGTCTCCGTCTGTGATTTCCGATTGTGGGAGCATGGCTACAGGTTTCTTCAGTAGGAAGTGCGCGGGTGTTAGCGCTTCCAGGGAATCGGGACTCGATGAGACTGGCATAAGCGGTCTCTCGTTGAGATAGGCGGCGATTTCCTCCATTAACGTCCGCAAAAGTTCGTCGGTGAGATACGCGCGGCACGGCACTATAAAGTGAAATGCGGTCTTCACGCTCCTGATTAATCTCTCCCAACTTCCTCCCCACCAAGGGGCGTCGGCGGCGTTGAAGGTCCAGCTAGACGCTGTTACCCTTAGCTGATCGTCCACCTGTCTTTGGTTCCAATCTTTGACGTAAGCTTTGATTTCATTGTTGGCACCAATGAAGTTTGTTCCCTTATCAGATCTCATCGTGTTACTAGTTCCAAAGCGAGCGATCTGTCGTCGTAAGCTTAATAGGAAGCTGTTGGTAGATAAATCGTTCACCATATCGAGATGGATAGCTCTACAAGTCATACAAACAAAGATGACACACCATCTCTTGACTATAGTCCTAGCACGATATACTTCAATAGGGCCAAATAAATCTACACCGGTATTAGTAAAGGGTGGTTCATAGAAGCTTACTCGTTCCCTAGGTAATTCTGCCTCTCGCTGTGTTAAAGGCCTACTGAATGCTTTCCTACAGGGTATGCAGTTCCTAAGAACTTGGTTCAGAGCTCTACGGGGTTTATAAAAATAATAGCGAGTTCGAATTTCGCTAAGAACTCGTTCTCTACCAGCATGATAAAGTTTGCTGTGAACATCTACAATCATCTTGACTTGTATCTCAAGATTTCTAATGAGTATGGGAAACTTAGTGTCAAAGGATAATGGAGCATTCGTTAATCTTCCTCCAACACGTATCAACCCATCTATCATTGTGCTAGAGAAACGATCCCTTAAGCGCATCTGTGGATTTCTCAACAACAGGAAATACTTATCGGAATCCTCATAGCATTGCAGGAGTCTCAGCATCTGCTTATTGGTTTCTTCATGCTCCTGATAACTGATCTTCTCCTTCAGAAACCTGTCGGATATCTTATATTTAGGAAGATCTTTAACAACATGGACCTGCACCGATGTCAGCGGAGCGGTATCACTATTGGTCTTCGTCCCGGAGTAGTGATGATGAAAACATCGTTTTAAATATGTAACGGCCTTACAGAGCCGATTCCAGGAACTGTAGTGATGTATCGCTCTCTGCAGGAGAGGTGAGAGTCCTTGCGAGACGTCTGGTATTCCAGATTTCCAATCCTTCTCACGGATTTCCACAACAGACTTATTTATGGATGTAGGTTTCGGATCCAAAGCGTCGTCTCCGGAAGTGTGTAGTACAGACAGATCTACCATAGGTTTAAATAACTTCGATTTACTCGCCCGAGTTTTAGGTTTGACTTTCTCCGCTCCCTTGGCCTGTCTAATCTCAGCTGTAGTAAGATGAGGAGGCCATTCTTCTTCTTCTTTGTAGAGGAAGTCGGGTCCACCTAACCAGTCTGGAGTATCTACCAGTTCTTGTGGAGTTGCTCCCCTGGAGGCGATGTCTGCTGGATTGATCGTTCCGGGGCAATGTCTCCATTGATCCATCTTCGTGCGACTAAGTATAATGGCTACTCTGTTGGTAACGAAGACGCTGAACTGACAGACTTCATTGGTTATATACTCCAACACGAGTAAAGCATCGGTCCAATAGACAGTTTTCTCCAATGGATAATCGATCTGTTCTGTTACATTCCGGCCGATGGCTGTAGCGTATAGAGCCGCTTTTAAGAACTAGGAACTAGAACTAGAACTAGAACTAGAACTAGGCTTTTAGGAACTTTCAACTTGTTGTTTATCAATGCCTTAGAGGTAACCAAGGCGACTTTGATTCCATCCGGAGTTTCCACTCTCAGGTAGGCTACTATACCTATTCCCATATCGCTGGCGTCTCCAAACACATGGAGTTGATAGGAATACGTAGGGAGAACATGACCAAAATATGAACGGGAAATTATAAAGTTCTCTATGGCTGGTAGAGAATCTTCCCATTTCATCCACTTCTTTAATAATTCTCCCTTAAGTGGATCGTCCCATGAGTGGTTTTCAAGCCACATTTGTTGTACTAAACACCGAGCAATCAATATAACTGGGCTAATAAATCCCAATGGATCGAAATAAGTGCTCAGGATACTTAAACAAATCCGTTTAGTCCGAACTGGATTATCTCGCTGTTTTAGCTGGAAAAACAGGATATCTCTCTCTGTGTCCCATTTCAAACCAAGTGTCTTGGTTTCTGGAAGATCATCTTTGATTAGATCTAGGTCTTTCGCTCCTCGATCTTCTACCGGGATCGACTCCAGAAACTCACGGGAGTTGCTGGTGAATTTAGTTAATCGAAATCCACCTCTTTTTAAGCACTCTACCGTTCCTTTAGCGACATCAATGGCTTCTTCGACTGATGGAAGGGACTTTAGATTGTCGTCCATGTATATATCCCGTTTGATGTTGTCGATCACCTCTTTAGAGAAGGCTTCCCGGTTGTCATCCGCAGAGGTGCGCACCACTGAACAGGCGTTTAAAGGGCTCGAGATTATCCCAAAAGTCTGGATGGTCATCCAATATTCCACCAGTTTCTGGTTGAGGTCTCCTTCAGGCCACCACAGAAATCGTAGGCTATCTCGATCCCTATCCAGCGCCTTGACTTGTAAGAACATACCTTCTATATCGGAGGCGAAAGCGATTGAATATTGTCGTAATCTTAAGAGTATTCCCAACAAGGATTGGAGTAAGTTGGGTCCTGGTAACAACTCGGAATTAAGGGATTGACCCATGTAAAGGGCGGAGCAGTCAAACACTACTCGTACCTCATGAGGTTTACCGGGTTTGGGAAAGTAATGATGTGTTAAATAATACGTTCTCTCAGTTATAGGTGTTTCTTCCGGTACTCGCTCCGCATATCCTTTGTTAATAAATTTCTTCAACTGCATTTGATACATTTCTTTAGCTGAAGAATTTGCCGTAAGGCGTCGATGTAGTTGAGCAATTCTTTTCTCCGCCAAGGGTCTGTTGTTTATGAACTTTGGTTCTCGCTTTCGGAAAGGTAGACCGATTTCATATCTACCTTGATCTTTAAGAAAACGTGTAGTTGTCTCTTGGATCTGCTTGGCTCTTTCTTCTTCTACCGATAGGGCCTTATCGTAGGAATTGGGCTCTACAGCCTCTTGAGTAAAGAATCGTACGGCGTGTTCATCCCGAGTTTTTGCATTATAACGTTCAATGAAGTCATTCAGTTCGTCGTTATAGTCAACTCGTTCTGATGGACGAATGAGCTGACATAGGTTCACTTGGTTTTGCCAAGTCTCGTTTTCCGTAAGGAGATCAATTGTATTCTCCTCGTCGAAGAGTTTGTGGATATCGTCGTTATCTGAGGAGTATGGAGTTCCCTCAGTTGGATCGTCTAACTCACTGCTCTACACTTCCCATTCTCTTACTTGATATACCTGATCTTTCGGTAATCTTTCCATGAGAGTTCTACGGGAAGGGCCAGTAAAGTACCAACCCACTCTAGTTCTTCCCGCATAAGCTTGTAGTGGTTGCGGTTGAGCAGGCCGTTTCTCCAATGTCTCGAGCGCTTCATGCGCATTTTGACCGATGAGTATTTGCACTCCAGGGTATTCGGTGTTGAATCTAGGTATTTCAAGCTGCTGGGTGAAATCATCCTCATCCCAGTTATAAGGTTCCACTTGGTTCCACTGGTAGCGAAGTTCTTTATCACTACCATTTTTACTGACCTTATGCTGTGTTCTCCTAGTTCATCCTGGGGGGTGGACAACGCGCCTACATAATAATCCGCTATTACGGTAGATTTCCAAACCTGCATAATTCCTGACATGTTTAGCTTAGTTTGGAACTTGGGTTGTCCAGCAAAGATGTCTTCGGCTAGTTCTTTGTCGATGAATGTTCCTGTGCTACCGGAGTCAAGGAGGGCGTTCACTATATAACTCCTTTTAGGTCCGTGGACCCTTAACTGCACTACTGGAAATTCTCGGATTCCTACATTGGAAGTTGGTGCTTTCCAAGATGGTTGTCGGTCAGAAGTAGTTAGGGTGAGCTCGCTGTCGGTGTCCTTTTCATACGTAAGTGCTCGATACACTGCGGTATTTATCATGTAACAGGATTCGTCTTCGTCGGAGAATTCGTCCGTATAGAATCCTTCCATCTCAGAACTTTGGTCAGTGTCGTTCACATCACTGAATTTCGCTCGAATTCAGTGTGCAACAAGATATGATGTTTCGCACCGCACTTTGCACACCTTGCGTCGGAGTAACAGGTTCGCCGTTGGTGTCCTTGTCTGAGGCAATTATAACACAACCGCTTATCCCACATGACTTCCCGTCTATCCATTAATGATTTCTTTAGGAATTCGTCGCACACATTCAAACGGTGGGTCCCGTCACATATCGCACATTTCGGTTTAATGTTACTTACCTTATTTTGAGTAACATTGTGCACACTCGTTCTTTCTTCGGGCTTTCTTAACTGAATTCTCTTACGAGACGTAGAAGGAGTTTTTCTTACCTGTTCTCTCCTGTCATTGGTTCGAGACTTGAATTTACTTACCTGTTCTTTAGGCGTTTTGTTGTCATAGTAAGATCTTTCAGTGTCTTTCCCGCTGTCTTCCTCTTGAGAAGCCTGGCTTCCGCCGTCGTCTGTATAACACACTGGTATTACCTTTCTCCTAGAAACGGGTTTCTCACTTACCTTATTTTCTGGTGTCTTCTCTCTGGACTGCTTTAGGAGCTGTAATTTTACCTCTCCATCTAAAAATGACATGAGATCAGCCATGGTAGGATCTCTTTGTTGTTGTTCCATCATATATAACACTTTCTTGTCCCAGCGTGTACCTACTCCACCCTTGGGCAAAGTAGATGCTAAGGCTCCTACAACCATAGAATTCTGGTATTCATGAGACTTACCTAACCTATCTAGTTGTCTACAGATCTCCTGAATCTCGTCGGAAAACTCTATAATCCCGCTGCTAAGAAACTTTCGGGGCGTCATTAATTTCGCATATAAATACCTAGCTATGTTAGTCCTATTACCATACCTGATGTTTAGTGTATCCCAAACTTGTCTTAATCCATCTGGATGTCCAATAAACTTTAACGCCATTAACTTGGGAGATCCTTCCAAGCACTCGATGAGGAATCTAAGTTTCTCTCCATTAGATAGCACAGAGTTCTGTATGTTATCTTTGTAATATTCATTAAAAGGTAACCATTTCATCTCATCTCCATTGAACTTGACAATCTCTCCCACCTTTACCGCTTGACGGGCTTCGGTTCTAGCCATTTGACGCGTAAAACTTTCTTGGGCCATCGTGTTATTTAATATCGAGTTATCGGTTTATAAATTTCTCGGATTATTATCAAGTCTATATGGGATATCATTGTCAACAGGTTTATAATTACCCTTAATAGGGTTTACTATAGGAGTTTCCACTTCGCTAGCAGTATAGATGCGTGTAGGCTCCACACCTTGCGCATGAAATACTTCAGACCTAACAGGTTGACACATTGTTACAGGGGGTGGTGGTATACCCTTTTGTGTGTTTACTAATTTATCGCGTTCTAACGCGATACTTTGCTGCACTTCTTGCAACTCTAACCTACTTTCCCTTACAGTGCCCTTGAACTGCTTAACAGTCTCCTGCATCTGCCCGAGCAGGAGATCCATCCCCCGCCGTCTCTCATCCACCCACTCGACCGCCGAAGCGGGAGCCGCCAACGTTGTAGCGAGTGGATGGGGAACAACGGGCGACAAATCATTGATATTTTGCCCGGAGTCCAGAACAGGAACTGTCTCATGGGCTGTTCTGTTGGGCACAGGTAGCTTAGTGCTATGCAAAGGGAATTTAGAGGTAGGTTCTGGGAGTACAGGTGTCTCTATTACTGAAGGGGTGGTTTCGAGAACAGGCCTAATTATTTCAGGCTCATCTACTATAGTAGGGAGTCTTTCTATTTTAATAATTTGGTCTGTGGGTTCTGTACTACCTAAGTCTGTTCTAGCTAGTTGCTTTCGAACAGCAGGGGGCAAATCAGGCAATTTCTGACGGTGGGACATTCTTCTGCGTCTGCTGAGACGAGATCGATTTCCTCCGCCTTCAGGGTCGGTTGTATCACCTTCATCCGATGATGTAAAACCCTGTCTCTTGGGGGTGGATCGATTCATCAGCTGCCACTGAGTAGCTGTTCTCTGTTTATCTATGTAGTCTTGCTTCTCTTGCAGATTTTCCAATTCTAGTTGGGCGGTCTCTTCAGATGCTCTTCGTTCTGCTTCCGCCACTGCTATCTTTCTTTCCGCTTCTGCCGCTGCCGCTTTTGCCTCTGCCGCTGCCGCCTCTGCCGCTGCCGCTTTTGCCTCTGCCGCTGCCGCCTCTGCCGCTGCCTCTGCCGCCTTTCTTTCCGCTTCTGCCACTGCCATTGCCGCTGCTGCTATCTTTCTGTCTTCTATACGTTTTTTCTTTACTTGTTCTTCTTGGACCTTAGCGATGCGGCTGCTTTCATCAAATTTAGCTTGGTTCGCAGCTATCATATCCGCATCGATTGCGTCCAACACAAGCTTGGCTCCTTCACTGTTAGGACTAAGTCCATCTAGCCTTCTCCTCAACTCTTCATCTCCTACAAAACGTTGATAGTCCGACAGATAGATGTCAATAGCATCCCTCTTATGCGGTTTCTCTGCCGTCGCTTCACTTTCCACTTGGGAAAATGTAGCGTCTGTTGATTCTCCGTGGGTTGAGCGCTCAGCCAGCTGAGATTTCCACTGGGCAGTTCCTTGAACTTGGAGACTCACCCGCTGAAACCAAGTCTTTATGGCAACTTGCAACGACGTGTCTTGTCTTCTTTTAGAAGCCTCCTCAAAGGCCGATAAGATTAGCCTGATTCGTAGAATTCTTTCTCTAACTTGATAAAGCAGCTCTCCCTGCTCTTGAGGTCCTTGGGGTTGTCGAAACAGTTGTTCCTTTAATCGCTCCATAGAGCTGAAGAATACCTGTACGTATCCTGCTGCTGACCTCTTCCACACAGCTGGATCGCTGGTTTCTTTTGTCACTCCCATCCTGTGTATGTCTTCCCAGGCAGCTTCCGATAAGTCAAATGGGAGTCCGGGTCCGGGGAAGTTCCATTGCGACTCGACAATAGACTTCAGTTCTTCCCTTGTATATCCCGCATAACTATCCTTGGTCGATCGCTTACTTCTCGCCCAATCAATCTGGTGTTCCTCCACCGCAATCAATACCCTAGTGAGTACGGCTGCAGGAAGGATGAGAAGGGGATCCGAATAAACCGCATCTGCCATCTTTGCTCCGCACTCGGGTGTCAGCTCTACAGTATCCGCACTACTGGAGCTGTCGGTCCGCTGAGAAATAAGTTCTCGGCTCGCGGGTTGTTGCTGTTCCGCTGCTTCTTGGTCCCGCTTGACCTGAGCTCGAGTGCCTATGATAGACCTACGGTGTTGGACCAGCCTAGGATCTAATACTACTACTGGAGGGATGATCTTTCTTACAGTAGGAGGTGAGTTGAACTTCGGTCTCACACGTTCCACACTCCTATCTGGGTCACAGATGGTTGTATCTAAGAGACTGTCTGACAGGTTTTGCTTTGTATCAGACATGTTTGTTTGTACAGTTGGATGCCTACTGAGGTATTACAGTTAAATCAAGTCTAGTTATTCAGTATCAACTGTTAGCCTAGTAATTAATTACCGATATTGTTACTCAGTGTAACGTGATATATATATATAATATATTAGAATACCGGTATGCTTATAATATATATATAAGTATTATTACAGACTAGATTTGTCACAGAATACCGGTATGTAATTTCAGCGCAAATATATAGCAATATATAATAAGCCTATTGTGAATACCGGTATACAGCTTACACTTATAGTATATATAAGTATAATTATGGACTAGAATTAATTACAGAATACCGGTATAATTTCAGCCTAAATTTATAGAAATAAATATAATAAGCCTATCATAAATACCGGTATGTCAATTATTTTAGAATAATTGAATTTCTGAATTTTAGGGGTTACTTGGTTACTTTACCTTACCTTATTACCGTTATTTAAGCAGTAGTCCAATCAATTCAATTTCAATTCAATTATATATTAACCTTAAAACTTTAGCCAGCATGCTGGACTAAAGGCAGTGAAATGGCACCGAAGTTACACATTAAACTGATAGTTTAAAAGGTCAAAGTCAGCGGGCTGGATGGACTTGGTCCATCTTCTATGTACGTGTTGACACAATATAATTTGTAAATAATAAATAATACGACACTAAACAATAGAATAAGATATTTACTGTACACATTACAACCGTACTTAGTTAACTAAAGTTGTATGGTGTATGGTTAAATAAAACTACGTGCATGGGCCAGGCTCAGCCATACATAAACTATTAACGTACTATCGCATTATCAACCCGTATTATCAAGCCCATCCCATGCATAAACATGCACTTCCGCACACCCCACACATACCATGCATAAATAAAACCAATATCCACGTACTCCATACTTAAATATCAATACACAGTATAGATAAAATAACACGAAAAATTACAAGCACCTTACATACTTGCCCCCCCCCCCCCCCACCCCACCCCCCCCCCTTCCCTTCTTTTATAGCCTGACTTTTATAATAATGTATAGTTAAGTGATTATGTTACTGCTTTTCTTTCATATTGTGTTATGTAGTAATTTTCCAATAGTGATAAAAAATTATTATTGAGTGCAAATTTACGAATGTTATTAGGTAAATTGTTCCATGATTTTATGCATGTGACAATAAAAGAGTTGTGACCAAATCTGTTTGTTGTTTTTGGAACTTTTATTTTTTTAGTTCGTGGATTTATTTGCCTATTAGATAGTGATATTTGATTGATGAACGGGAGTTTTAATGATTTAAATGCTGGGATAATGTTGAACATGTATTTATAGAAATATTGTATTGCGTGGTATTCTCTCAGTGCGTTAAGGTGCGGGATCCTAGCTAATTGTCTTAGTTCTGTTCCTGAAGTTTCTCGTATTTTTTTGTTATAGATTAGCCTAAGTGCGTAATTTTGAATCTTATCCATTTTGTACAGTAGTTCCTTATATCCGTGAGTATTATTATATGTCGCTGTTAAGATACTACAGTAGTTATGGTACGGCATGACTAGAGCTTTGTATAACATTAATTTCGTAGAGATTGGCAATTGTCCTTTTATTTGGCGTATTGTGGATGTGGCCGCTGCCATTTTAGATGTAGTAGTTTTTATTTGGTCCTTCCATGATAATCTGTTATCTATGATGATGCCTAAATATTTAATTGTGGTTGATTGTTTAATTATGTCATTATTAAGCACAAGATGTAGATTATTTAATTCGTCTGTTCTCTTTAATGGGGATATAACAAGAAGTTCTGTTTTATTTGAGTTTAATTTCATACCTAGTGTTGCGAATAGCTGGCTAATATATGTGATTTGATTGTTTAGTTGTTTTACTGCAGTATGTGCATTTGGGTGCGAGCAATATATAAGAGTGTCATCGGCATATTGGATTGTTTCCAAATTTATTTGATTTGCAAAGTCATTGACATATATTAAAAACAATAATGGTCCAAGTTTGGTGCCCTGTGGTATACCCCTATTGCAAATTTTCCAGTCTGAGAACATTTTGCTTAATTTTACAGCTTGCGGGCGGTCGAGAAGATAACTTTTAATAAGTGCAACAGCATTCGATTGGAATCCAATTTCTATTAATTTATCTAGGAGAATGTCGTGCTGGAGGGAGTTGAAAGCTTTAGAGAGATCTAGTACTCCAATAGCAATATATTTTTTTTCGTTAAGTTCGCGTTTCCAAGACTCGGTTGCAAATAAAACGGCGTCTGCTGTAGAATACCCTTTTCTGAAACCAAATTGCTTACTTTGTAGTATTTTATTGTTGTGTAGATATTTTGTAATTTGGTGATATATGACTGTTTCAATTATTTTTTCGAATGTTGATGTGACAGAAATAGGTCTATAATTAGATGGTTCATCTCGAGACCCTTTTTTGAATACAGGAGTAATAAAGGTTGATTTTAGCCGAGAAGGAAAAGTGCTTGACGTTAGGCATAAGTTTGTGATGTGAGTTAGTGGTATGGTAATATACGGTGCAATTAGTTTTATTAATTTTGGACTTAATATTGACGGACCAGTTGGTTTATTTGTGTTTATTTTAGATATTATTTCAAATATTTCTAATTCGGTTACGTTCTTAAAGCTGAAACTAGAGTGAACAGTACAATGTCTTTTTATATAGCCAGTGCTTTGAAAGTTACCCAGATTTAGATATGTGTCATTAAGTAGGTTCGCCATTGGTAATATGTTATAAATAATAGAGCCTGTTGCGTGATTAATTAAGGACGATATAGTTTGCTCGGTTTTTTTATTATTATTAGTGATTTTATTTAATATTGCCCATTTGTCTTTTATTGCAGTTGCATCATTTAGTTTTGATTTTATATATTTATTCTTTAGGTTTTTATTTAGTGAGTTAAATTTATTTCGAATTGTTTTATAGTCTGCAAAGTCACTTTCACTTTTTGAATGTCTCCACCTGATTAATTTTTGCTGTTTTTCAATATTTAGGGATGATAGTTCTGAGTTCCACCATAGTGATATGTTGTGCAAGTTGCTTTTGATATTATTGCTAGATCGTATGCATTTAGTTTTAATTGGTGCATGCTTATCATATATTTCATTTAATTTATTTTCGAAGTTGTCATAAACGTAATCTACATTGCTTGTAAAATAATTATTCGTCCAGTCAATTTTACTAATTTCATTAAGAAAATCAGATTCATTGAAATGTGATAGATCGCGGAATTTAACTGTAGAATATACTGGTTTCGTGTTTTGTGGTGGTTGTGAAATTACTTGTTTGGATTTCAGTACTATAAATTCGTGATCGGAAAAGTCAGCCGGAAATGTATTGCATTCAATATAGTTATCTGTATTATTTGAGGTGGTTATGAACATGTCTATAAGAGAGCTGGTTTTTGCTTTATATCTAGTGGGGTGCTCGGTATTTAGGATTTGTAAGTTGTATGTCGTTAGTATTTCCAGGAATTGCTTGTTTTTATAATATGCAGAGTTATTTTTTGATTGGGGGTCATATGTGGATTGAATATTAACATTGAAATCACCCATTAGAAGGACATTTTGAGATGCATTGGTAGCATTCTCCATTTCCTCGGTCAGGTCATCCCAAATATTATTAGCATGTGGTGGTATGTAGAATACACCTACTAGAGTATCGCCTATATTGATCCACAATGAGTCATATTTTTTATTTTCTTTCTTATAATTGCTTGTATTGCTTTTATTATTATTCGTTGTAGTGCTATTGTTCCCTAATTTAATATCCCCCCTTGTATTGTATTTAATGCCACTAGGTATGTAAAATAAGACACCTCCCCCTTTCTTCTTTCTCCTATCCTGCCTTTCAATGTTGTAACCTGATAATTGTATTGATTTTGATGCTATGTGGCGTTTCAACCAAGTTTCCGATATACTGATTATTGTGTTAGTCGTTATTTTGGGGTCAGTTTGAAGAAGGTCTTTAATATCATTGTAGTGTTTCACGTGACTTAAAGCGTTAATATGAATAAATTTTAGTTCGTTTGGATTATTGACTAGATACTGGCGTAATTGGTACATGTTGATACTGATATTTAGACCTAATTGTTGTATGACAGGCCTACTATTTTATAGATCAGTTTGAGTTGATTTATAATATATATACCCCTATAATGGGTTTTGTCAATATTTGAAATAAATGTTATTATTTCTGGGAAGGAGTCACTACACAGAAGCTGTGCGCTCTTAGTGAAGTGCTACTTGTTGGACACTAAAACAAATAATTCTAATTTACCTAAGTTACTTATTACTACAAATTACGTACAATTCGGGGTGAGATTACAATCTCTAAATAAACACAAAAAATTACACGTACGAATTTTTAGGGTAATTTTACAAGAAGTCTACAAACCAGCCTAACAAGGGGTTAGTATATCTGGTTATTACAAACGGACAGGATACTACGGTATTTGAAAATAACAAGTAGTAGTAAATATATTGCGTTGTCCAGATAGGAAAAATACCACCGTCTGACGACTTATAGCCGTATCGCTATAAGTACTACGTTATGTATCACGGAGTGTTCCTACCTAGAAGTTAATTACCGCGGTTTACCAGAACCAACGTGCCTATTAACCACTTTACAACACAAATATTCTGCCTACACACTAATTACCTTCGGAAAGCACTGTACACTAAACCCTAAATTAGGTACAAGTACTTATACAACAAATAATCAGCAGTTAGAAATACTTGTACAGCTAAAAGAACCACGGTATCTGCTGGAGTGACCGGGGCACAAAATCACCAGTCTTTACCTATGCCAAGCAGCCCTGATGTAGTACAGGGGTTAATTTAACTATAACGGTATGTACAACAAGCACAATTACTGTAGGAATAAACTTGGCGATATGAATGTTGCGAATAATCGCATAAACTCTGAATAATAAATATTACGCTACGCGCACAGACTACTCAAACAAAATGCAGACCAAATACTGACAGACTACTATCAAACCCAAACAAACTACGGTATATGCAGACTCCGAAATGGTTAGTTAGTATGCGTTCTAACCGAGTAGTACGACTTATTCTTTCGAGGGGGTTTACCTCACAGCACTGGAAGCCCCTACATTCCCAACTGGCACTTTATCGGACATACACTCTACACACACCGCAATCTCTTCAGACCTAACAACAGCCAGACAACAATGCAGCCTACAAATTATCTAAATAAGAAATATTACGCTACCCGTACAGACTACACAAACAAAGTACAGACCAAACGCTGGCAGACTACTATCAAGCCTAAATACACTACAGTATATGCAGACTCCGAAATGGTTAGTTAGTATGCGTTCTAACCGAGTAGTACGACTTATTATTTCGAGGGGGTTTACCTCACAGCACTGGAAGCCCCTACTTTCCTAACTAGTACTTTTTCGGACATACGCTCTACACACAATACAGTCCCTTCAGACTTAACGACAGTCAGACAACAGTCCAGCCTACAAATTATCTGTACAATCTGAGCAGGCTTACACGTCTTCTGCTCAATATTAACCTACAAATAAATAAAACTGACAGAAATAAGTAAAATCTCAATAAAAAACCAGGGCGGCCGTCCCTGATTAAATATTAACCCTATTAAACCCGGGGGGGGGTCAATATGACCCATCCCGTGGTTTTTTTATTATAATTCTGAAACAAACGCAGTTGGGAATCTGAAATTTTATGACTTTTCCTAAAAATCTATTGTCTTCATGGTAGTGAAAACCGTTTTCAAAAATATTGGGTACTTTTCGAGTTATAGCACCATTTTTTAACCCTACTTTTGGCACTTTTTTTGAGACGTTTTTTGAAAATTACATTTCATTAAATATGAATTGTAACATCTCTATTTTTGATTTACACCGGTTTTTTGGTGTTAGAAATTGGATGGAATTCAAATAAATTGATTTAGAAATTTCAAACTTGTTTTTTTCGATGGGTGCCAAATTTTGGTGCCAGCACCAAATTTTGAAATAAGTCAATTTTGTAAATTGATTGTTTGAAACTTGTTTTTTACGCAATTGGGGTTTTTTGGGGTTCTGGATTCGATGAAATATATACGAGTTGCACCAAGCGTATCAAACTTGTATTTTTCGGTGCTGTGTGCAAATTTTGGTGCCAGCACGAAATTTTGAAAATCCATTCAATATACAAAATTGCTTGTGACAATTTATTTCTTGCGTTTTAAGAGGTTTATGGCTGTTCTGAATTCAATGGAAAATATAATTATCGAACTAGACATCTCAAACTTGTATTTTTCGGATGTGGGTGCAAAATGTGATGCTAGCACCAAATTTTGAAAACCATCAAATATATCAATTGATTGTGTCACCTTGTTTCTTGCGTTATACGGGTTTGTGATGGTTCTGAATTCAATGAAATCAGTAAAAATTTCATAAGAGTTCTCAAACTTGTATTTTTCGCCGGTGGGTGAAAATTGTTGTGCCAGCACCAAATTTTGGAAAATATGCAAATTGATAAGTAGATAGTATCACCTTGTTTCTTGCGTTATACGGGTTTATGAGGGTCCTGAATCCGATGGAATCAATAAAAACAGCACTGGACATCGCAAACTTGTACTTTTTGGTGATGAGTACGAAATTTGGTGCTAGCACCAAAATTTGAAAATTACGCCGAAAAATACAAGTAGCAATGATCTGGCATATTAGAAATGTATTCCATTAGAATCAGCGCCCTCGAAAACCTGAAAATGTGAATTTATAGCATCGTATAAGTGAATTAAAAATTTTGTGTTCTAACTGAAAAGTGCTGGTTACTTGATTTTTTCATTTTTTTCCTACGCAGAGAGGACTAAACAACCATTTATAGTGATCATATCATTTTTAAATATTTTCCAAATGTATTTTGCACCCCAGAAAACCTGTATTGAAAAATAAATAGCCGAAAATGTAACTTTCAAATTTTGTGAAAATTGTGCACTACTTGTAATTTTGGTGCTGCAATATAACCACCCCAGTACATTTTTTCGAAAATTTTTTTTTTCGGTCGGATCCAGATACCGATCCGGTCGGATACCTACGTACAAACAAAAAATCAGACGTTTTCGTAAATATTTGTAGATTTTAGAGGGGGGGGGGGGGGGGTCAATATGACCCCCTCCCGGTATTTGTACAACATTTTATAGCCCGGTACTAATAGGGTTAAGGCCTACCGGTATACAATATCACAATCGAATAATACTGCTGTACCTGTACTGCTGTAAGTACCAGTCCAGGTGGTTAGGTAGTCAGGCCTACTGGGTACCGGTTGACCGGTACTTCAGCTTTATTGCCTACGTTGCAATAAAGAAGCAATATCTGTTATTGTTCTTACCAGAACAATATTAAACTGCATTTTATTGCCTACACTGCAATCTGAAATCAATATCTGTTATTGTTCTTACCAGAACAATAGACAACTATATTTTCTGATTGTACGTATATATCTGTTATTGATCAGACATTTAGCAGTTTAACCTGCCAAATTTGGATGTCTTCTAGATAATAAATTGACTTTAGCCTATGACGAGTATTTGATACACTACATTAGCCAAAGCCAGTCTATACGCGACCATTCACCCGCTGGATATACCCGGGAGACTGGATATTCGGAAGCCTAACCTTATTGCGGTGTAGGCCTACTGTATTATTCGACTGATCGTAATATATAATCTCTGACAAATATTATTCACTTTCGGGAAATATTAACAGTTCCTTTAGGACGTGGTGCTCTAAATATGTAAACAGAGTTATGACTTAAACTAGACACAACGGGATGGCTATGGATTCACGTATATAGCGCATTCTTTAGGAGATGCTTTGTTATCAGTCACTATCATACACACTACTGCACAATGCTGCACACCGATCTGCCGACCTTCACTAATTTTAGTCACATATAAAGAGAACAACAACCGATACATGTAGTGCCTATGAAATAGCATTAGATTCACTTCAAAACCACTTTAATGTAAGTCGCAATCGTTATATGTAACCGGTCTCTCTTACCTTCAGTATATCAAGAAGATTGAGGGTTTTGTAATTATTTATCGATATTCCAAATATAATAATATTCCATCAACTGATATAATGAATAACCGACAGTAAATAGCAGTAAAAATGTTAAGGTATGAATTGTTATGATATGTTATGGTATGTTTGATTAGATAACAGATATACGTTCTATAATTAAGCCTACTAATGTTGGGCTAAAGCCTGAAAACACAGAGATTCCAAAGCCGGTCTTCTGGGCTCAGGAAAAAAGGTAAACATTGACCCGTAATGCATTGCGCGATTTCCCGGAGGTTTCTGTACAAAAAGCAAGAGAATCGCTCTGATTGGTTGACCAAACAAAGAAACACCAGAGAACAAGGAAAAAGCTACACGTGTACAGATCAGCTGTTAGCTGTCGTCATAGTAACTACACTGTTTCAAGAGGATTTAGCGTATTGCGACATAGAATTGCTAATTATGTCCGCTAAAGTACACATACAGAAGAAATGGCTTTTTATGTCCACTAAAACACCAGTACAGTAAGGATACGGCTTTTTATGCCTGTTAAACCAACTACAGAGTACTTTGCGGGGAAAATAACCGGCTAATTCCGCAAAAGCTTTTACAGATATCGACTAACAGTGCTGGGGCTGCTGCCAGTCTTCTCGCTGAACTGGATGTAGAACCCACGGACCGTCTCTACGCACTGGACGTTGTGAGTTTATTCACTAACATCCCACTAAGGGAGGCGGTGCAGCTCTCTGCTGATCTACTGTATGAGCAACATCCTGACACCCAGCCAATCAGCAAGGACCAATTTATTTGTCTGATGCTGTTGGCTACCAAGGATGTTGTTTTCCTAGATCACCATGGCAACTACGTCTGTCAGAAAGATGGTGTCCCTATGGGGTCCCCTTTGGGTCCCATACTCGTCAACGTCTTTCTCTCACGGTTTGACGAGCAGATCACTGTGGGGACCAAGCTCAGTACGAGGTACGTCGATGACGTGTTCAGTGTTGGAAGTAACGACCCCACTGAAAAGTTGAGGGAGGTCAACGACCTCCATCCGAATCTCAAGTTTACCCTTGAGTTGGAGGAACAGGGTCGCTTGTCCTTTCTCGATATGGTTGTGACACATATGAGTCGCGCACTTTCAACTGCGTGGTACCGCAAGCCTACAGATACTGGGCTCGTCCTGAATGCTACTGCGTGCCCCCCTGAGTCATACAAACTCGGTGTGGTTCGTGGAATGTTCCATCGTATATTTAACGTCAGTAAGGGTGGGGATGGTTCCCAACTCAATACTGCTATTGGGGAAGCGAAGTCTATTCTTCACAATAACCAATATACGGATGCGATGGTCCTACATGAGCTCACTGCGGTACAAGCCGCTAGGGGGCGCACAGGCAGTGACACAGGGACTGAAGTGCCAGCGGTGGTTCTCTCTGAGGTCATTAACCTTGATGAGAACATGCCGGCTGAGAGTTCCAGGGCCATTATCTGTAAGTTTGAGTACCGTGGCCGGGCAACCGACCTCCTTGTTCGAAGGTTGCGTGGTCTCATACCCACGTCTTGCACACGGCCAGTTAGGTTTGTTTTTTACAACCTCCAAACTGCGCCAGTCGCTCCCATCATTAAAACATCCTGTCCCTGATATCCTTGTTTCTAACGTCGTTTATTTTTTCTCCTGCCCCTCTTGTAAGGGGGAATATGTTGGACACACTATCCAACACCTGTTTGAAAGCGTTAGACAACACCAGGACGGTACAGCCAATGACGGGAGTGAGCAGGGCAAAACTGTGTACAACCACATCATGACGCACCACGGCGAGCCCAATACACGTTGGCTGACTGACTGGCGCGAGCTTTTTAAACATTTCAAAGTTATTGCTAGGCACCCATTGCAGCCTATTCTGCAAAAGCTTGAAATGTACTATATTCGCACGCGCCAGCCAGTTATCAACAAGCAGAAACGTGATTGGCGTAAGTTTGTGGTGCTGCTTCCCAGTGGTTAGTTAGTATGTATCAGCCCCATCACACTTTGCCTGTTCTCCTCCTTTGGGAACTTCACTCTACTGTCGTCCTGCTAGCTTGAGCATCCTGAGAAAGCCCGCTGTATTGGGGCGAAACCTACCGATCACCTGTCTGCAGTCAGCTGATCACTATTACGTGCATGTCTGGGTCTCCAGTCGATTATTATTTACTTGTTGTACATACCTACCGGTTCGGTTTTTTACTATTAGTAGCTTGACGTTTAAGTATAAATAAAATATAATATAATTATCTACTTTTCAAGCTGTCCTTACTACTGCTTAAACAAAAAATAAACGAAACGATGAATTAGAAAGTTCATTATCGAAATTAAAGGGTAGCCCTTTCTCAACCCATGGTAGTGTAACGTTATTTACTGAAATATTCACACTAGGCGGCTCCCATGTGTTCTGGAACGGGATACATTTAGTTTTACTTTTTTTCGGATCAATATCAGTACTAATCTGTAATTTATACTCTTTACAAAAATCTTTGCAAATATTAATCATGTATTGTAGGCCAATTACGGACGGGCACAATAGAAACATATCGTCCGCAAAGGACGGACAACCATAAAACTGTGCACCAATATAACAACCTATTTTTGCCTGTCTGAGCCGTGAAATCAGCACATTTAAAACAACACAGAACAGGACCGGTGAAATAACCGACCCTTGCCTAACTCCATTAGTAATAGAAAAATCAAATGACAAAACGTTATTCCATATGACCTCATGACCATATGACCATATATTCCATTAATGACCTCCGTTGCTGTCCACGAGCACATTACTGTGCTCGATTTCTCACGGAAACCAAACTGCAAGTGGTCTAAATCCAGTTTTTCTCCCTCAGATATCAGCAGCACCCACTCAAATACTTTAAGTAACAATGACGCTATTGCGATGGCCCTATAATTAGTAATAGCTGTAATATCTCCTAAATTGTTTTTCACAATAGGTACCATGGATATTGACAAAGAACATTTCGAAATAACACCGTGTACCAGAAATGCATTGAACAGTTTTGCTATTAATGTTTCTAATGCAGGTCCGCCATAAATCAAACAGCCTGAATCAAATCCGTATATGACGTCACTTTTACCACTCTTTAAATGCTGCAAAGCAGTGTGTATGGTTTCCATGGTAACTGGCTCAAAACTATCAATATTAAAAATTTGCTATACACTCATTTAATTTACTATTTATATCATTGACACTACCTGAATTAGGCTCTTGGTTATATAATACTTTATAAATATCAGCAAATTTATTAGCAATTTCCTGTGAATCCCTTCGATTGAAGTACTTTGCACGACAGATGAACCTCGCATTTTTCTAATCTCATGAAAAATATTTATATTACCAGAAAGGGGCGCATTTAATAGCCTATCTCTTATCAATGTTTCAATATTACGTTTAACACGTCGTACTGCATATTTATATTGAGCCCGGTTACTCTGTCTCATGAAAAATAGGTTACTTTGTGAGGAATTTGGTCTCTCCGCAGCACACCACACTGAGTGCCAAAATATGGCTTCATCTTTAAAGGGCTTAACTTGACTATTCCATCCAGGGATAATTTCAGTTCTTATTGGGGTCTCACTTTCCGGACCCCCTGACTTAGGGAGGCAGTGTGCTGCTGAGTCAACCGCGTCCAATATATTCAAAGCGAATTTTTCTAAACCCATACGATGTTCAGGTAAATTACAATTAACATCAGTACAATTTACTATTCCATACGGTAAATTGCAGTTTTCTAACAATAAATTTAAATCATTACTAAATTGAGACCGTTGCTCATCAGAAGCTCTACCAAAATTAAATCGAATTGGTTTCGATGTGTTTTGCACAGTCAAGTCCAATGCACTAATAGGTATTTTAAAATAAGTAGGAGAATGCCATGAAAGGTTGTTACCCAAATGAATTACATCTGATTCAAAATTTCCCTGAGACAACCGGTCGCTAAGAATAAAATGGTCTAACGTAGATTTATAAAAAACACCATTGGCATGAGACATAATGTATAATCGATCGGTTGTATATCCCACAGCACGTTAAACAATTTAGATTCAATAAACTCTTTAATTAGATTTACATGAATGTTGTTCCGACTAAAATCATAATTTAAATCACCACCAAGCAGTACATTTGCACAGCTAGAATTAGAAATAAGTGACTCAATACTATTTAGTAACAAAGGTAACTCATCAGATGCCAAAGTAGATATACGCTCATCCACCGGGAAATACAAGTTTAACAACAATAAACAAGACTCAGACTGAGGAAATTTAATTTTTAGTTCAATCGCCTGCAGTCTAGAATTACTAGAACCGTTTGTAACCACGGATACGTATTTACTAATTGATTTCTTCCATATAAAATACAATCCCCCACTGGGCCTACCTCTACTATTGCCCTCACCATTTAAGTAAGTGGCTGGTACTGCGCTGAAATGGCAATCAGGAAAAAACTGCTTTAGCTTATTATTACAACATGACTCCAAAAGAAAATGTTCCTGTAAGCAAACAATATCTGCACTATTTACAAGAGAATCAATCAAATCAAATCAAACACATCAAATCAAACCAATCTTATCCAACCCAAAACCGGTCGAATTGTAGGATATAATGGTTAAATTCGGATTAGAACACATTGATGAAATACTGTTAACGATCGGTACTATTATATAATAATAATATATAAATAAAGTTATGGATAGAAAATATATAAAGGAAAATCTTCCTTTATAAAGTTTGTAGAGAAAAAAAAAATTTGATGTTCTATACTAATCATTCATGCGTTGAGTAAAATAGTTTGCATTAGGTCTACTCGATTACGTTACGTGACTGCCCGCCATTAAAACGACCAGTTGTGTTGATGCTCCTGTTATGTACCCATTTGCGTATGCAAACACCAGAGGGCCATGTCTCCGACGAAAGAGCTTTCTCCACACTCTTAGCCGTAACCGATACCCGAAAGCTTGCAGAGTTGGCATCTGGGTGCGAAATTCTCTTTACATATGATAGAGGGATCTGAACTCCCTGTGTCTCAAGGCAATCCACGATGTCCTGAGCGGTTGTATCGGGCGATAACCGAAACACAAATACATCCGCTGGTGCCGCACGCAAGCCTGTCTTTTTGGAAGAAGACTGGTCGTCATCCGCCGCTCCACCAACGGGACTCTTTTTGGTTCCAACAATAAACTCCCGATTACAACGCCTCGGTTTATTCACAACTTCCGTATACCCAGAGCCACTAAAGACATTACCGGTATCCCTTGGAGCCAAGTTAGGCGAATTATGCCTTGTCCTCTTAACACTCCTCCTATCGCTCAACACCCGAGGGGATTGCGTAGGCGTTACCAGCAGAAACCAGTAATTAGAAATACCGGTATGGTTTGCCATGTGACTCGGCCGACCATGTGCGGGCTGCTGCCCGCACACTGCAGCCACATAGTTCTTTCTGGTGTATCCCGAATTAACAGTTGCCGCGTTCGATGAATTAGTTGGGCCAACATTAGGCACCACCTGGGATGATCGACCTAGCATTGGAGGGTAACTTAGGAGCACCGAAACCTCAGACTCATTGGCGCCGCCAATAATAGGAACAGCAGACGGCCGATCTGGCTGTAATGGGCCCGCCTGTCCCAACTGGTACCCGTACCGGTACCGGACGTGTCACTGTCGGTCTGGAAACATGAGGCCTCCCATTGTCGTCAGGCCTGCGCAGACTACCAATGAGATCAGCTATATTATCTATCTGGGCAGAAAATCCCTTCTCAATATCTTTAAGTCTCTCACTGTGTGACGGGATCAGGGGATCCCGACCGGTTTATTAAGTTACGCGTCACCGTGTAATTGAGAAAGATAGTTTGTTGTTATCCCTCTGATATTGTTATAGATTGAATAAACGGATAATATATGATAACACAGTTGACAGAATATAAATTGGTAGTATAACTGATAATATAATATAATGTGTACTGATGGTGACGGTGACGGTGCGAAATGTCACCGGTCTGCACTGAGTGACTGAGTAAACTAAAACTGGTATGTCAATATACTGATAATATATCTAATCACCCTTACGGTACTGTGGCCTTATTACCTAGCGGATGCTCTCCCGGTCTCCCGATCTACTATCGGGTATGGGGTGGAGTTCTTTTATTTTGAGTCGGCTTTCCAGGCCGCTCCCTCTGGGTATGATATTACTACCCCCTCTTGTTGCAACTCCAACCTATGTTGAATCAAGACATCTGGCGTCTCGGTTCGAGACAATTGTGGACACCTCTCACACAATTTTTATCTCCACTCCACTCTAACTGACTCTAACTTCTCTCCACTTTCACTCTAACTCTTATCTACTCTCGGACCTCTTCATCCCTCATTCTGCTTCTTACTCCCCCCCCCCCCCACATTTGAATCGCACCCGTATTCTCTCCACGCGCCTCAACACCACCTCTCGCTATCTCCCCTGCGTTCTATACTCAACTCTTACTCACTTTAGCCCATTCACTCCTGACGAGACTCACCCTCCCCTTCCGTGCCATCGCACTTAAGAAGTGTCAAGTGTGTAGTGCTACGTTCTAGTCTCCCGTCCTCCTGTCATAGTCGATTGGCCCCCAGTCCCAGTAGCTAGTTGGAAAAAGGTTACATGACTATAGTACTTACTTTGATTATATTGGTTATATGATTATATTCTAATGATTATTACATACGTACATACTAATTGCACTTTTAATTAAATTTGCACTTAGGAGTTCGTATTACTTTGCATGTGGTGCCTTCCAGGCATCCCCACATCTCCCCCTCCAAGTTCTAGTTCGCTCCTCCTGTCTTTGGGAACCATCTAAGTTCCTTCCCTCTGTCATCGTCCTGTCTCGGTCGCTTCCTGGTCGTCGCCGCTCCCTTGTTCTTGTCCTCCTTAAGGTTCCTCATCCTTGCCGTTACTTCCCTACTGATTCCCGTCGTCGACTCCTTGGGCGCTGGTGTTATTAGCTCCCGGTATCGCTTCGCAGGTGGCCCCTCCGAATGCCCCTGCTGCTTCCCCCTAGTATCATCCCATAGGATCACCTTCATGGCCCGCGGCACATGCTCCGCCAGGAAATCTCTGAACTCTCCCCGGTTCTGTGGCGTCCATCTGTCTAAATATCTCTGTGTATGCATCACTCCCGCATACGATGCTGCCGTTGATACTTCTTGATAAGTAAACGGAAGCCTCCGTTTGATGATTTCCAGATGGGCCTCCTGGTTAATATTAAAGAAACCCCACCGGAATTCCTGGGCCTTCATCCACTGCTGCATCATGACGTGGACATCGGCAAACTCCTCGAAGATCTTAAACTTCTCCTCGTCGTCCATCCAGTCACACTGGCGTCCGTAGTGCCCCCGGAAGTTGCACTTAGAACATCGGTTGTGCAACTGTGGACATGCCCCCATCCTATGACTCGACTCGCAGCAGTAGAGGCAACTTGTCCCCTTCTGGAATCGGTACAAGCAGCTCCTTTCCTGGTGAGTAAGCCTCCCGCAGTAATCGCAGCCGAGTACCAATGCGTCCCGCCCCAAGTCGTCCTTCGCCCCAAGCAATCTCCTCGGTCTATGGAGTCGCTGGTAAGCAAACTTCTGGACGTTAACGTCCCTGTCCATGTCTATCTCCTCGTCTCGCCTGGGCATCGTCTCTCTGAATACTACCTATGGTGCCGTTCCTGGTTGCTCGCCCAAGCTGATGGTGCTCCCCGCGAAATCCATTGCTGGCTCCTCATGCACCCAGGCCCGCTTGCCGTGTCTATCCCAGAAGGCCCTCGCCCCGCTGGCCGTCACCAATCTCCCGCCAACCCAGTCCGTGTCCGAGTGGTCGATTCTCCCGATGGGCGGCATCTCTCCGAACTCGTCGTCATCCTCGTCCTCTGCTGGGAGTGGCTCCAAACCCGGTATCCCGGTAGATCCACTGTGTCCCTTCCCACCTTGGCTCTCGCCCGTGACTCTCCATCCTTCCAGTTCCCCTGGCCTTCTCTTCATGAAATCGCCCTCGGCGCCCGCTGGTATGGGTGTCGCCTGTAATCCCGATGTCGACTGTTTCGGCGATCCTTCCGTCCACCCCAACTCTCACCCTAGAGACTTGCCCGAGCTCCCTGATGTCCATTGTAAATCATCCAAGGCCTGGGCCTCGAACCCATAGCCCTCTCCTCTAGCTTCCGCCTCTCTTTCATCTGCCTCCCTCCTCTCTCATCTAGCCATTTCTTCCAATCACTTATCCTCTTGTCTATCCGCCTCTAGCTTCTCCCACCTCTGATATGGTGTATCCACCTCCCTGTCTACTAGATATCGGCAGTTGTAGTATACCGACTCGCCCTTCAGCCCCGGGTGGTCTACCAGACTCTCAAAAGCCACTCTGAAGGCTCTTCTGTAGTTCAGGGGTGATCCCGATAGCAGAAACGCCGTTGGCTCTCTTTCGATAACCACGGCCATGAATAGGTTTAATAAACCTATCATTATCCAATCCTCCTGCAGGATATATCGCTTCTGATATATCTTTATCGCTCCTCTCCGGAATGGATACACCTCTTGTTTCCCCGGCCTCGCTCCCCACTTCAGCGAGTTCGCCAACTCCGCTCCGTACTCCTCCCTGAATTTACCCCAGTCCATTGGCTTGTGGCATACGAGCCCCATTAGCTGGCCCATCGCCACCGCTCCACAATGGCCCGTGTTCTCTACTAGTCCAAATCCGGCTGGCCCTGTCATAGCCATGTAGACCGTTTGCGTATCCAGGAGGTTGGGGGTCTCCGGACCGATGATCCTCTCCGCATCGTCGCGGATCGCCGATCCCACCTTTATCGTCGACTTCTCTCTTACTACATTCGGCACCACCCTTGGCAACCGGTTTAACTTCGGCCCGTTCTTCTTCCCATACGTTCCCAGATTGAACAGGAACATGTCCCCATTTGGCGCGGCAAAATGCAGAAGTATGGTTCTGGCCGACCCCGCCGACCCTCTTCTCGAACCCTCCTTGTCTTCCACGGTCCCTTCGTCATCTAGGACCATGTATCCTCCCCTGCTGACGGACTCTACAAACCTCTTCCTACTACTAGGATCGGCATGCTGCATTGCAGCTGCATTTTTAAGAATGCTGTGCCGGCTTCTTGACAAAATTGCACCGCCATAACTCCCTATCACCCATGACATTTGCCAGATCATCCGCATCTTCAAGGCCAGTGTCCTTTAAGATGCGTCTCAAGAAAGTCATGGGCTGTCCACCATGCTTATTCACTCCATGAGGCTGCCAAAGTACAAGATTATGCACTGGCTGGTCCTCACGGCGAAAGCAATGTCCTGCAAAGCGGAGGCGATTTTGTTCTAGTGTCAAGCTTGGGGGAACCAATGAGACACCTCCAATGTTATATAGTGTCTGGTTGGAGATGTGTGCATTGAACTAGACACAATGAACCCGGCGTAGCATTCTTGTGAATGCGCCATCCAGAGATTTGGTGTCCTCAGCATTTATAGCCCAGCATGGACTCCCATAGAGGAGTACTGGAACTACTGCTGCTCTAAATACCCGGACCTTAAGTTTCCGATTAATTCTCGGTGACTTCCAAATCCTGGAAAGCCTATTCAAGGCTGCCCATGCCTTTCCCTTACGTATTACGAACCTCTTCCAGTCCTTTTTCGGTGGTTCCCTCGGATACTTCGGTATCCCGAACTTCGCCTCGTCTCCCTTTACCACGTAGTGGAAATGCTCGAAGATCGCATTGTCTAGCGACGGCATCCCATAGGTCCCGACCAGCCGCCTCTCGTGCACCTCCCTGAAATGGTCCTGTAGCGCTCGCGCTTTGTGACCCTTCTCCAACCGCTCGTAGTATCCCCTCGTCTTCTCCTCTGGATGCCTCTCGGTGAAGTCTACTAGTATTTCCTTTCCTCCCATATCCGCCTTTCTCTTTCTAACAAGTTTCTCCGCCATTTCGAACGCTCCCGATCGCTCACCTATAAGGTGGTGCCTTACCAAGGCTCAATATAAGTCAGTTATGTAGTTAGGATGGTCTGTATGGTCCGATAATGGCCTATCTCTCTCTGAACACTAGGTTATTGCTGGATTTTCCTATTTTACTCCCTAATAGTACCAAATTTCCTAAATTCCCTAAATTTAATTACTTTTATTATATTCTAGAATTTCTTGCCTTCTTTTACTATAATTTGTTGAATTTTGATTTTCTTTATTAATTTTAATTCTGCAACTGTGCTATTAATATTTATAATGGATTATTTATTTTTAATAATCCCTATTCTGACCTACTCTATGGGGTGTGCAGTACAGTAGTATGTCCCGTGTGGCCTACACGATCTGTCCTGCTGTACCCACGTGCCCCCCTCTCACTTCTCACTACTAACTCTACTAACTCTCTTACTATACTAACTCTTACTAACATTCTAACTAACTTCTCATAACTCTTACTAACTCTTACTAACGATACTACATACCCTCTTACTACTAACTCTTACTAGCACACTAACTAACTCCTCTAACGGTACTACACGTACCCTCTTACTAACTCTTCTACTAACGGTACTACACGTACCCTCTTACTACTAACTCTCCTAACGGTACTACGTACCCTCTTACTACTCTCACTAACTCTCTAACTAACGGTACTACGTACCCTCTTACTACTAACTCTCCTAACGGTACTGCACGTACCCTCTTACTACTCTTACTAACCCTCTAACTAATGGTACTACGTACCCTCTTACTACTCTTACTAACTCCTCTACTACGGTACTACGTACCCTCTTACTACTCTTACTAACTCTCTAACTAACGGTACTACGTACCCTCTTACTACTCTTACTACTACTACTACTACTACTACTACTACTAGGATCGGCATGCTGCATTGCAGCAGCATTTTTAAGAATGCTGTGCCGGCTTGTCAACAAAATTGCACTGCCACAACTCCCTATCACCCATGACATTTGCTAGATCATCTGCATCTTTAAGGCCAGTGTCCTTTAAGATGCGTCTCAAGAAAGTCATGGGCTGTCCACCATGCTTATTCACTCCATGAGGGTGCCAAAGTACAAGATTATGCACTGGCTGGTCCTCACGGCGAAAGCAATGTCCTGCAAAGCGGAGGCGATTTTGTTCTAGTGTCAAGCTTGGGGGAACCAATGAGACACATCCAATGTTATATAGTGTCTGGTTGGAGATGTGTGCATTGTACTTGACACAATGAACCCGGCGTAGCATTCTTGTGAACGTGCCATCCAGAGATTTGGTGTCCTCAGCAGTTAGAGCCCAGCATGGACTCCCGTAGAGGAGTACTGGAACTACTGCTGCTCTAAATAATCGGACCTTAAGTTTCCGATTAATTCTCGGTGACTTCCAAATCCTGGAAAGCCTATTCAAGGCTGCCCATGCCTTTCCCTTACGTATTCGAAGGTCCTCACCTGACTTCCGGATCCATGATCCCAGGTAACAGAAGTCGTCCACATGCTCAAGCATACCATCCTTTGAGCTTATGCTCATCCGATCAGAGACTTGCTGAGGACTTTCAAAGTTAACTGTCAGAATTTTGGTCTTTCTGGAGTTAATAAAAAGACTAACACTAGAAGCAGCATGTTCTAATGAGCTGAGGAGCCGTTGGGCTCCCTCTAATGATTCTGAGAGTACTCCTAAGTCATCAGCAAAGTCTAGATCAGTTAGGTACTTGGCAGGATTTCCTCGAATTCTGGAGCCAGTAGGTGGAGTTATCATCACCCCATCATCATTATAATGATCTAAGGACATGCGTAGAACATAGTCAACCACAATAATGAACAAGAATGGTGCAAGTGTGTCTCCTTGGAGGACGCCCCATAACACTTCAAATGGTTCTGTGTCACCGTCAACAGTAGACACAAATGTTGTCGAACCATCGTATACTGATCTGATTGCTGCAATAATTTCATCAGGAATCCCATATAATGAAAGTATGCTGAACATACGTGAGCGGGAGACTGAATCAAAGGCCTTGAAGAAGTCAACAAAGATAACAGCCAGATGCCTGTGTTTCTTTTTTGATAATTCTTCAATTATCCTTCTAAGTGCCAAAATGGGCTCCATGGTCCCACGACCTTTACGGAACCCATTCTGAATTCCACGGAGCAGTCTCTAAATGGGATCCCTGATGCGATTTAATAGAATCCTATTGTATAGCTTTGCAGCAATCGAGATCAATGAGATTCCCCGAAAAGAACCATAGAGTGTTAGGTTGCCCTTCTTGGGAACTGGCACTGTCTTGTGGGACTCTTGTTGTTCGGTACATGTCTACTATGATGGGATAGATGAGCTTTAAACACTCTTACTACTCTTACTAACTCTCTAACTAACGGTACTACGTACTTACTAACTCCTCTACTAACGGTACTACGTACCCTCTTACTAACTCTTCTACTAATGGTACTACGCATACCCTCTTACTACTAACCCTCTAACTAACGGTACTATGTACCCTCTTACTACTCTTACTAACTCTCTAACTAACTTCTATCTGCCTACTTACTTACTACGTACTTACTATGTACTATTACTTACCTTTCTCTTACTCTCTTTCTATTATTTTATTATTTTATTATTTATTTTTTATTTTTTTATATTTTGTGTGGGAAGGGCGTCTCACCCTCAATCACACCCCCCTCAGTCCAATACTTGGACGACTAAACTCTATGGTGCCCCTTCTTGCAGGCAACATTTACCTACAGCCCTCTTGTAGGTCTTCCTGTCTTTCGCTCCTATCTTACCCCCTATCCGCACTTTCACCAATCGGACTCTTCCGTCCTCGTCGGAGTAAGTGTCTACTACTCTTGCTAGCCTCCACTGATTGTTGATGATGGTGTCGTCCGTGACGATCACCAAATCACCCTTCTTTAACTCTCTAGTGGTATTTCTCCACTTGCTCCTCCTATGTAGCGTGGGTAGGTATTCCTCGACCCACCCCCGCCAGTACTCTGCGCTTATCGCCTTAGCTACTTTCCAACTCTGTCGGGAGTGTATGTCATCTGGGTCTACACCCCGTATGTCGATGGTCGCCGGCCTCTCCATTAGAAAGTGACTGGGTGTCAGCACATCTAGTGATTCTGGGTCCTCATTTTCTGGGTATAGCGGTCTGCTATTAATGATACCCTCTCACTTAGCTAGCAACGTCCTTAGTACATCTTCTGTCACCATGTGGGTGTTCATAAACTTCGTCATCAGATGCTTGGAACTACCCACGAGTCTCTCGACGCATCCTAAAGCATGCGGAGCATACGGCGTCCTCCTCTCCCATTTCACCTGTCGTCTCCTCATGGCTGCCCTGACTTCCTCTCCTTCCAGGATGTCCAAGGCCTCCACCAGCTCGTTCTCCACGCCCACAAAGTTGGTTCCATTATCGGAGTAGATCACTGCGATCGTCCCACCTTTGTGGTCTCTGAATCTCTCTAGGGCATTGATGAATGCCGATGCGGTTGCGTCTTGGGCGAGTTATATCCCTACCGCCCTCGTGTTGTTACATACAAAGATGATGCCGCAGCGCTTCTCCGTGTGCCGCATCACCCTGATTTTTATCGCCCCAAACATATCTACACCGCAGTGCGTGAATGGCGGATCATGCTGTCTCACCCTGCTGGCCGGTAATGGCGCCATCTCCTGTAAGGCCCGCTCCTTTCTCGTCCGTCGGCAGGTCTGGCACTGCCCCACTACCGCCTTCACCTTCTTTCTTAGCTGCGTGATCCAGAAGGTCCTCCGTATCTCCGTGAGGGTCTGGTTGGTGCCCCCGTGCAATATCGACTTATGGGAGTCCCAGATAATCTGGTGGACTATCAGCGTTCCATTAGGGATGATGATGGGCTTTGGTGGGATGACAATACTGTTGCTGTTCAACACCCTAGAGTTCATTACTAGGATCCTGTCATCATTGAGTTGTAGCGACAGCGTGATGAGCTCACTGTCCCGACGAAGATGTTGTTGTTTTCTGATGCGCCCCACTTCGTCGCTGTAGTTCTTTCTCTGTTCATACCGAATCACGGCCTTGGCCGCTCCCTCCAGATCGATGTTTGGTTTCCTCTTGGCATTCTTGCCAACTCCCTTGAGGAAATCCCCGAAGGCCCTCCAGTACACTACCAGCTTCTTGGTGTTGTACCAGCTTGAGCTGTAGCTGAGGAGTTTATCCGTCGGGTTATCGCATGGTTCTTCTGATTTTGGTTGCACCTCCTTGATCTCCCTCGCCATCTGACTATATATCTCTTCACCTTCTGAGTCTTCTCCCTCTTCCTCTGGTGGTACTTCCTCCGAACCCGGGTCCACCTTCTTCATTGGTGGCCAGGCCGTCCTATCGTTCAGGAACTGTGGCCCGTGCTGCCACAATACTTCCTTCTTTAAGAAAGTGTGGCGTGCCACGCCCCTCGATAACAAGTCTGCTGGGTTCTCGTCCGTTGGGCAGTAGTGCCACCTTTCCAACTCAGTCGTCGCCCTTATTTCGTCCACCCTATTTGCGATGAATATAGGGTATCTCATCTTCTCATTATGTAGCCAACCAAGCACTACAATGGAGTCCGTCCAGTAGTGTGTTTCCACTATGTTGGGAATAGTGTCCATCAAGTAGGCTGTGGCCCTTACTCCTAATCTTGCGGCTGTCAACTCGAGTTTCGGGACCGATGCTAAATCTGGCGGCGTCGACTTTGCTTTGCTGAATGCAAGTCTGGGCTTATGAGCCCCCTCTCATTGTACTAGGTAGAGTGCCGCTACGTATGCTTCCAATGACGCATCGGAGAACATGTGTAGATCCAGATCCACCATGTCCCCATCCGGGAAATACACGCGTGGCATGCTGTACGTCCCCATCTGTTCTAAACTCTCCGTCCACTTACTCCACTGCTTCCTGAATTCTTCCGGGACCTCTGTATCCCATTCGTCCTTTAGCTTATAAACTTTCTTAAGTATCTGTTTCCCTGTGACTAACAGTGGGGATGCTAGGCCTAGGGGATCGTATATCCTTGCTATGTACGATACATAGCCCCTCTTTGTGTGGATGTCCGCGCCCTCCTGGCTCAGCTGATACTTGAACTCGTCTGTCTCCCGGTTCCACACGATCCCTAGTGCCTTCTGCTGAGACTCTACTCTTTTGTTCACCATGTCCTGTCCCTTGGCTGTTGTGGGGTTATCCATGGTCGACTCTGGCCTCTTGTCCTCTATGGCTTTCATAAACTCCTCAGAGCTGGATTGGAACTTGGTCAGGTTTAACCCGGATCCCTTCAGGATGTCGCGAACCTTGTGCCCCATATCAGTAGTAGAGGATGAGGGTTCCTCACCATAGTCCACCCTAGCTTGGGCTATGGGCTATATCTCGGAGGACTATTCAAAATGCCAAATTCCGTAGCTAAATTACGGTGTTTAATGACCATCTGTCACCATCAGTATTGATTCGCGTCGTTGCCATCAACCAATCAGCGATATTCACCTACGCGTAGCCTAACCTCGCGATGCCCGCCTTACTCGACAGCTGTTACAACCCGTCAGAATTGATTCGCGTCGTTGCATCAACCAATGGTTGCATATTCATCTTCGCGTAGCCTAACCTCACGATGCATGGCTAGCCCCCACATACCCATCCCATCGCTACTCGACTGCTGTTACCTACCAACCAACCAACCAACAGCGATGCTTGCTTGCCTAGCCCTCCGGTTACTCCCCTTTTCCCCAACGCTACCACATACTGTATATGATGACAACGATGATAGAGCCAGTCACGGACGACGTGGCCATCTACGCACACCATGCATATACCACGCCACACCGAGCTATTATATTATATCGATTGCCAACTCAACGATTTACCCACCGCTAGAGCTACTCAGCTGCTGTCACCAAACTAACCAACCAACCAACCAACCAGTATGATACATGAAATTCCGCTACGCGTCACGTACACGTTCTCACATTTCCATAGTTATTACTCAACCTAACCTAACCCTCAGCATCTGCGGCATATTGAAAGCCTACTACTAACATTATACTGCGCGTTTTTATTATAATTATTGATTATTGATTATTATTACGCACAACCCAATGATTCATATTCGTTCGCGTATTTCCTATCCACGCAACCAACCAACCAACCATTCATCCACATTGCATCCCATCTCTTTTCTTATTCGTCGTTGATTATGCCACATCCCATCTCTTCAACGTTGATTATGCCACATCACATATCCAGAAATTATATATAACTGAATGTTTTTATTAAAATTCATCACTTGTAATCTTCATGGTAATATATTGATACCATATCTAATTTTTTTGTTCTCACTCTGAAATTGTGTTATTTCCTTAATAATTTCTTCATTATCTTACTCGTTGTATATTCGTTGGTCGGAAAACAACACCTCATAAAATGATACTGATTCCGACATTGGGTATCCATCAAAAAACGAAAATCGGGCTAAGTGTCTTGCTCAATTTTCGTTTTTTGATCGATACCCAATGTCGGAATCAGTATCATTTTTCTCAGGTGTTGTTTTCCGACCATCACAACTTTAGAGTGAGAACTATGGTGTCAATTTATTACAGCGATACGGTTTAAAACTTATCACTTATAATATTTTTCGTATTTATTATTATTATGGCCTTAACGCAAAAAACTGGAGCAACAAATAGCTGGAAATTTACTTACAATAAATATACTTGTACCGTCGTTCACAACAAGTATTTTATTGTGGAATCTCAGGAGGACAACGAATTAATTTGTTTTTCCCATCAAGATACCCGCTATTTGCTAGACATTCTAGAAACAACCAACAACAACCAACATCAATCCAGACCAGCAATTATACCAGGTAGGATATATGCTGCTCTTCGTTTTGTGCAAGGAAATTTGAATATTTCTATCAACCCCACGTCGGGTGATGTTTACGTTCAGAAACAAGGCAAATGTAAAGTTCTCAACAAAGCTTTTACTGAAGTTCTAATTCAATACAGAGGGAAATTATTGCAATTTCTCTCTCCACCGCTAGAGATTATTAGCGATCAATTCTACATTGAATTATCAAATCCAGAGTTTATTGGATTTGTAACAGCTTTTAAAGGAACCAACTATGTTGGCTTATGGAAAATCAGCCTCAGATACGCTGATAGTGTTGGTTTTAACTATTATACGGGTTTCAATTTGTCAAATCAGGAACTAACCGTTTTGTTGCGAGAGTGGGACACCCAAATCGATGAAACAGACAAGCATCTTTTTGATAAAAATATCATTCAATTATCAGACCGTCTCAAAATGATTAAAACCAATAATAAAAAAATTATTATCACCAACACCGATAATTCTACTGAAGTAGGAGCAGGTGGAAATTCTATTGAGTTGCATTACTTGAAGGATAAAGCCCATATTAGTTTTCTCAAAGAGGCTATGGATGGTGTTTCTCTTACTGAAGCCAATGTAGATGGTTTTGTCCTTTTGGATAAACCTAAAGCATTCGTAGAGATCCCATCACCTAATCCGGATGTTGAAGAGAGTTGCTCTCAACCGCAACAGGTCTTTCCTGAAATATTACCTCGGAAGCCAAGATCATCGAGTAAATTTACCAACGCATCACCTGCAAAGAAAGTTGCCTGTAACCTAGTTCCAGTAGATCCAGTTACTAATTCTCCATGGAAACCAGATTATTATTCTAAAATGTAAACCTGATCATAAGTTAAACTCTTTGAGGTTTCCAATACCCATAAGCGATTGGTGATTGATTTAAAATTATTTCACTCGCTAGCATATAAATGTTTAGATATAGTCAATAACATTTCATTTCATTTCATTTCATTTTATTTTAATCTTTGGTGATATATTATTATTATTATTATTATTAATCTAAACAAACTTTAACATGGATAAAATAACAAAATGTTGTTCATTCTGTCATATGAATGTAACTAGACATAATTATTTACGCCACCTACGGTCACATTTTGAAGGTTATTCTTGTTTTAAGTGTCATGTCGTGACTTCATGCAGAGAAATTTGTAAACGACATGAATCAACTACTGGTTGTAAAGAAATGGAGTTCCGTACCTATCAATTGACTTGTTCTACCTGTAATAAAGAGTATACATATGAGAATTATTTAAGACACGTGTTAGCTTATTCAATCCCGCTAACACCCCATAAAGTTAAGCCGATAAGCAATATTGGGAGCCACGAGATTGGGTAATCAACCAACTCGTGCCACCCCAACAAAATGGGAAGGAAACACACAATGAGGGTCAGGGGCCAAACCCCTAACCCAGAGAGAACAGGTGGAGTGAACGGGAACACTCCAAAGGGCGCCAACAAGGGTATCAACCAATCAGAGGGGGGAAAGGCATCGGTTAGGTAGAGTAACAAGGCCAACCGTGCAATATAGCCACTTGGCAGTAATCATATCAGTCCAGTTATCTCAGTGTAATATTGGTGCTAGTTTAGGTTAGTTAGTTTAGCTAGGGAAGGACCGGGACTTTAATTACCGTATCCCGCCTTCTGTATACGACAACATTATCTATATACCCTATATCTATATCAGTTATTATATACAACGAACGACACGGATTCCCTTTTACCTTTCATACACACGGCGGGGTCGAGTGAATTAAACAACCGGATAAATCGGGATCCTTCCTGGATCCCGTCACAACACGACAGTCACTTGAAATGTTATTACACAAGAAAGCGTAAATCTCCCCAACATAAAAATATATTATCAAGAAAAAACTTAAGGGTGGCTCTTGGTACATGCGCAACAATTTTTACGCGGGAACAAGAAGCTCACGATAATCGTCTTGAAATTTATGTCCACGACCTCCCAACTTCTAGAGATTATCCCGATGTAGAAACAGCATTAACGCAAATTCGAGGTAATATTCTTCAGTTAATATTAGATAGATTGAAAGAAATGAATGTTCTTAGACTGTGGTTAGGTCTAAATGTATTAATGTACAGATCACATTTTTCAGAAGACGAGCAATTGGAAACCTTTTATTTTAATTCTTCCGGTGGTACTATTAATACTGTAGATTCATCACAAAGTTTTGACACATGGTTTGAGTATGTGGTGGAAAATATATTACAAAAAATAGCCATCTTTAACACACGTGGCTCAGGATGGCGCGTTAAATCTTTATTAAGGGGGGGGGGGGGGGGGGGGTAGCGCATTTTCTGACCAAAAAGACGAATTTTTGAAACATATCCTATCTGATGCAGAATTTCATGCTGAATCCAAATATGGAAACCGTTTTCCCATATCTTGCTTATTTTTCGAGATATCTGGCATAGAAGATACTGGCTCTGATATATCGCGATATCGGTAAGGCGATGAAGTTTGGGGTTTGCATTCAATTTCTGCAAATTTCTGTGCCCATTGGTGCCAATTGGATGTCTCCACGAGAAAGAGCACAAAATTTTAAATATTTTTTTTTTATTAATTTTTTAGAAAGTATTTTTTTATGATTATTGGACCTACTGATCAGTTTATAAGACAACTTCAAGTCTCCGGAATGAAGACGGGACTCAAATAAGCGACTCTGCGGTCTTTGCGGGATTACACGGAATAGACTTATCGGTCATCGGAGATCTTCAAAATGTATAATCTCCAGTTCTAGTGGTCGTACGAAGTTCGTTTTAGGCTCATTCGAAAGCTCTTTTCTTAGAGAACAAAGTTACCATTTGATTTAAGACAAAATGGTTCTAAAGCAACATAACATGAATTTTGGTAAAATATGCCTTGCAAATTTTGTTCAAGTTATGATTGCTCCGGCAGCTTTCAAGAGTTTGCCAAACCAAATGGTAACTTTGGTCTCTGAGAAAAGAGCTTTCGAATGAGCCCTAAACGAACTCCGTACGACCACTAGAACTGGAGATTATACATTTTGAAGATCTCCGATGACCGATAAGTCTATTCCGTATAATCCCGCAAAGACCGCAGAGTCGCTTATTCAAGTCCCGTCTTCATTCTGTAGACATGAAGTTGTCTTATAAACTGATCAGTAGGTCCAATAATCATAAAAAAATACCTTCTCAATTAAAATTTTGTGCTCTTTCTCGTGGAGACATCCAATTAGCACCACTGAGCACAGAAATTTGCAGAAATTGAATGCAAACCCCAAACTTTATCGCCTTACCAATATCGCGATATATCGGAGCCAGTCTCTTCTATCCCAGATATCTCGAAAAGTAAGCAAGACATAGGAAAACGGTTTCCATATTTAGATTCAGCATGAAATTCTGCATCAGATAGGATATGTTTCAAAAATTCGACTTTTTGGTCAGAAAATGCGCTACCCCCCCCCTTAACCCTATTAGTACCGGGCTATAAAATGTTGTACAAATACCGGGGGGGGGGTCATATTGACCCCCCCCCTCTAAAATCTACAAATATTTACGAAAACGTCCTATTTTTTGTTTGTACGTAGGTATCACTTGTCTGGATCCGACCGAAAAAAAAAATTTTCGAAAAAATGTACTGGGGTGGTTATATTGCAGCACCAAAATTACAAGTAGTGCACAATTTTCACCAAATTTGAAAGTTACATTTTCGGCTAATTATTTTTCAATACAGGTTTTCTGGGGTGCAAAATACATTGGAAAATATTAAAAAATGATATGATTACTATAAATGGCTGTTTAGTCCTCTCTGCGTAGGAAAAAAATGAAAAAAACAAGTAACCAGCACTTTTCAGTTAGAACACAAAATTTTTAATTCACTTATACGATGCTATAAACTCACATTTTCAGGTTTTCGAGGGCGCTGATTCCAATGGAATACATTTCTAATATGCCAGATCGTTGCTACTTGTATTTTTCGGCGTAATTTGGCAAATTTTGGTGCTAGCACCAAATTTCGTACCCATCACCAAAAAGTACAAGTTTGCGATGTCCAGTGCTGTTTTTATTGATTCCATCGGATTCAGGACCCTCATAAACCCGTATAACGCAAGATACAAGGTGATACTATCTACTTATCAATTTGCATATTTTCCAAAATTTGGTGCTGGCACAACAATTTTCACCCACCAGCGAAAAATACAAGTTTGAGAACTCTTATGAAATTTTTACTGATTCCATTGAATTCAGAACCATCACAAACCCGTATAACGCAAGAAACAAGGTGACACAATCAATTGATATATTTGATGGTTTTCAAAATTTGGTGCTAGCACCACATTTTGCACCCACATCCGAAAAATACAAGTTTGAGATGTCTAGTTCGATAATTATATTTTCCATTGAATTCAGAACAGCCATAAACCTCTAAAACGCAAGAAATAAATTGTCACAAGCAATTTTATCTATTGACTGGATTTTCAAAATTTCGTGCTAGCACCAAAATTTGCACACAGCACCGAAAAATACTAGTTTGATACGTTTGGTGCAACTCGTATATATTTCATCGAATCCAGAAACCCAAAAAACCCCAATTGCGTAGAAAACAAGTTTCAAACGATCAATTTACAAAATTGACTTATTTCAAAATTTGGTGCTGGCACCAAAATTTGGCACCCACCAAAAAAAACAAGTTTGAAATTTCTAAATCAATTTATATGAATTCCATCAAATTTCTAACACCAAAAAACCGGTGTAAATCAAAAATAGAGATGTTACAATTCATATTTAATGAAATGTAATTTTCAAAAAACGTCTCAAAAAAAGTGCCAAAAGTACGGTTAAAAAATGGTGCTATAACTCGAAAAGTACCCAATATTTTTGAAAACGGTTTTCACTACTAGAAAGACAATAGATTTTTAGGAAAAGTCCTAAAATTTCAGATTCCCAACTGCTTTTGTTTCAGAATTATAATAAAAAAACCACGGGGGGGGTCATATTGACCCCCCCACCCCGGGTTTAATAGGGTTAAGGGTTGAAATTAAATTAGCTGAATCTAAGTGTAGGTCGTTACTATATAAGGGGCATGGATATATGGAATTACCTAAGGCTCTATCAGCTAAAAAATGTACAATAAATATACAAACGGTTGATAATGACTGTTTCAAATGGGCTATTATAACCGCAAAATTTGCTAGCAAAGTGAAAAACAACAAAAACCATACTTCGTCGTACAAAAATTATATGAGTCATTTCATTTTTGACAACGGGAAAAATGATTATCCAACAGAGTGGCAGTTAGCGATTAAACTTTTTGAAAAACAAAATTCTAAATATATAATTAATTTACTATGTTTGAATAACGACAACAAACGCACCCCCGTATGTATATTAAGACAACCACCGTTTAGTAAAATTACACCTGATAAAGAGTTATTAAATATATTACTTGTAGTAAAAAATAACAATGTACCTAAACTGAATCATTATGTTTGCATAACTAACTTGAATCGATTGCTGAATACGAGAGCTCTTCATATCCACAATAGGAAATATTGTGAAAGGTGTTTGGGACACTTTTTTCGAGCGGAAGTTCTTCATCGACACCGTCTCGTCTGCTACCAAGGAAGAAGTCAACGAGAGAAACTACCTAATAAAAAAAGAACACACATTAGTTTTACAAATTTTTATAGAACCTTATCCCCATTGTTTGTCACCTACTTTGATATAGAATGTATCTTACAACCTTCAGTTAATAATCAATTTGTACAGGAGCATATACCGTGTGCTGTGAGTTATTTAATTGTTCCCAATAGTGAATTAATTGATCCTCCAAAATGTCATTTGAAAACATTTGTAAAGTCAAATAATAATAATTGTATTCAAGATTTCTTAGATTCATTATATACTGATTTAACTGAATTATGTTGTTGGTCAGAAATATACACTCATAAAACTATGTTATTTACTAATATTGATTTTGTAAATTTTGAACAGGCAAAATTTTGTTTCTATTGTAATGCTACTTTAAATAATAATGTAGGGAAAAACAGACATCATTCACATATTACAGGTAAATATATTGCGGCAGCCTGTAATAGTTGTAACCGAAGTTTATCATTGAAACGATACCTGTATGAACTTTGCGGGCACAATTCCAATAATTATGATATACATTGTATATTACAAACCGGATTTAGAGATAAGAAATACACGGATTGGGATATAAAGGTTATAACCGAGAAATACAGAACGATATATTTCACTGAGTGCATTTATCCCAATTAAAAACACTTCTAAAAAAATTGAGTTACGTGTCTTAGACACATATCAATTTTTAAGCTTTTCTTTAAGTAATTTAGTAACAAAGGATGTAGCGAGTCATGATATAAGCTCAATTTTACCTATTACTCTACAAGAAATGAAATATTTTTATCCAAACTTGAATAACTCAACAATTAATCAGAAAGGAGTATTTCCATACGAGTACTTGACAGATATAAATAAATTTAATGATACTGGTTTACCATCTATAAATAATTTTTTTAGTAACTTAAGTCAAAAAACATGCACAATTGAAGATTATAGGTTTGCGGGATTATCATGGGTAGAATTCGTCTGTGTGAATCTCAAAGATTATCTTTTAGCCTATTTAAAACTCGATGTTTGTTTGCTTGCTGATATATTTGAGAATTTTAGGAATGTTTGTAAACAAAATTACGATTTAGAAGTGGTTTTTTACTGTAGTATTGCGTCATTTACCTATGATTGCGCACTAAAATATAATAAATGTAAAATAGAATTAATAAAGGATTATCAGACATATAGAGATTTTGAAAAATCAATTAGGGGTGGTGTTTCATTTTGTCGAAAGCATTATATAGAATCAAATATACCCGAAACAAGTACATATGATTCTACTTTAAGGAAGAATGCCATATTTTTAATATTGATTTCAACTCTTTATATTCTGGGAATTTAAGTAAAAGACTACCCACCTCACAATTCAAAGAAGTAAGTATTAAACATTTAGAGAATGCAATTCCAGAAAAACTAATTACTTGGTAGATTTAGACAATGACGGATCTACTGGATATTTTTTAATATGTGATTTAAATTACCCCAAAGCTATTCACGATCAAACATTACAATTACCGTTAGCCCCAGAGCATTTAAGTATAAATGAATCAATGCTTTCACCTTATATGAGGGAACAATTTAATAACTTATCGATCCAAAGAGGTACCTCCAGTAAATATAAGATGCCTACACCAAAACTCTTGCTGACGCAATTTGATAAAGAATTTTATCATTTACATTTGAAACTGTTAAAATTTTATATAAAACATGGATTAATTGTTACTAAACTACATAAATTATATTCTTTTCAACAAGAATTTGTATTTAAAAATTACATAGATTTTAATATTAATCAAAGGCTACTAGCAAAAAGTTACATTGAAACAGCTGTCGCAAAGTTGCTTAATAACTCTTTATTTGGTAAGTCAATAGAAAAGATACGGGATCGATGTAACTTTCATATCGCAAATAGCAATGATAAATGTGACCAATTGGTGAATCGTATTAATCATGAACAATTTATAATATACAATAATACATTATCGGGACATTTATTAGTGAAAGACACTGTAACTCTCGATAAGCCTATATTTATTGGTAGCACAGTGTTGGATTCGGCTAAACTGGATATGTATGAGCTGTACTACGATAAATTGCTACCTATTGAGAAAGAATTAAACTGCCGTATTGAAATTGCTGCATCAGATACAGACTCATTAATAGGTTGTTACATATAATACATCGCAGAATAATTTTTTAAAAGCATTAATTAAAAATAATATTTTAGATACATCCAATTACCCTAAGGATCACCCGCTTTATAGTAATAAAAATAAATCTAGACTTTATTACTGTAAAGATGAACTAGCCTCACGTGAAATTAAACAAGCTGTATTTTTAAGACCAAAATTATATTCAATTTTGGAATGGAATAACAAAAATATTTGTAGAGCAAAAGGTATTACAAGAGCTGTTGTGGAAACGAATATTACACATGAAGAATATTTAAAAGCATATAACTCAAATGAAGAAATAAAAAAAAAACATACACAGATTTCAATCTAAATTACATCGTTTTTATACCTTAAAGCAAAATAAATTTGCACTCAGTAGCTTTGATGATAAACTTTATTGGGTTAATAAAAATCAATCACTTCCTTGGGGGCACTATAAAACAAACCTCAAAAAACCTATAAAAATATCAAATATACCAATTTATGAAGAACCAAAAGGCGATGATGTTGATGATGAATTATCAAATAGTAAATAAAAATATAAGTTGTAAGCAGATCAGTTATGGACTTAATTTAAAAGAATTAAAAAATAAATTGACAGGTAAAATTGTACTCAAACCTAATCAGTTTATATATAAGGTATTTGGTGCAACCATATTAATGTTTACAAATGGACGAATAACAATTCTCAGTAGAAAATATAATTTTAATAAAGTGAAAAAGCATATATTCGAAAAAACAAACATTAATTTGATTTTTAAATCTATCAATTTGTGTACTTATATTTTTAGTATCGACACCGTAATCTATAGGTTACTTATAAACAATATCGGGTTTTATGTTATATTTGATAATGTTAAACTAGAAATTTCATACGACCCCGAAATATTCAATAACTGTAAAGTCAGAATAAATAATATTGTTGTTGTTTGCTGCTTCTACACTGGTAAATGTACATTAATGTGTTCTCTGTTTAAATTTCATATATATTATCCTATATTCAACAAACTGGTTAATAATTTATTATTGTTTGGTGGTGGGTTTTTGATGTAAAATATAATTAGAGAGAGTGAAATTTATTGTTGTTGTTTGGTGGTGGAGATTTTTTACTGTAAAATATATACCGATATATATATATATATATTAAATTGGAGGGAGAAGAAATTTATGAATATTTTTTAAATCAACAACTAGTTGGGGAAATTAACTAACTAACTAACTAACTAACTAACTAACTAACTAACTTCGGTAGAGCGATTGCTTGTAACTCACAAGTATGCATAGTATACCCAGAGACAGTAGCTAGCTAGCTAGCTAGCTAAGCATCGCAGCTCTCGAGTGAGCTACAGTAGCGCATCTGTTACTTATGAGAGTGAGTGTGTGCGAGTGTGTGTGTGTGCAGCAGGCAACGCTAAGCTCGGTGAGAAAAGTTTAGGGCTATGTACTGGTATTCATAGTCAAAGTCGAAGCCCTCCTATCTGTTACTAGCCTATATACCAGTACATATTATTAAAACATCAGCTATGCATTTCCCTACATTCAGAATAGAACAAAGAACAGAGCATATATTGCTAATCCGCATGGGAAAGGTTTATGTTCGGCATTTTGTTAACTATGTGAATTTTGTAATGTAAACATCTGCGACCCACTACAAAAATATATATAAACTCAATTTTTTCTATCTCAAGTATAATTTTGTTACCGTAAATAAAAAAAATAAAATACCGGTATAGACCAACTTATATTCATACTTGAAAAAAAAACTAACCTCCAAACTTCAGTTCCGGCGATCTTTCATTTAATCAATCAATCAATCAATCAACCAACATCCAACATTCAACATGGCGTTTTCATTTATTGAAAATAGAGATAGCAGCGACTGTTTACTAAAATTTGATCTCGATGGGGAAGAACTCTTTTTCACATCATTAAATGTAACAGAATTACATTTGAAAAATAACAATGGTGAGATTAGTATAATGGTTAAGAATAAAACGAGCGGCGAAGGTCGACAAACTACATTGTCAACAAATAAAAACTTTAATTTAAACATTCGGGTCCAACCAGGAGAAGCTCACCAGATAAGTCTGGATAATTATAGTAGGGGTGAGCACTGGGAAGAACAAGAAGAAATATCAGTAGCTCCTGCTCCGACTCTACTACTTCCGACAGATCCAAGAATACACCAGTAGCAAGTAGACTCGTAGGTATATAATTAGTCACGTCTGTTTGGTTCAGTGTTAATGTGTTACCGGTATCAGTAGGTTTTTGTATTGTATTGTATATTTTATATCTAATTAAAAAAGCGAATACATAAATAAACTAACTATGTTTTATATAGGCCTACAACATGGAGTGAATGAATGAACTTGTGAGCGGTGAATTTTATATATTGCTAGCCACACCTATTGTATCAATGAGCTAGCCGGCTTTCAGTTGAGGAGTAGTCATTAGGCCTATATGCCTAACCGATTGAAGGTGTGCCTATCCGCGAGTTCTAAAGGTTAACCGTAAACCATATTGGGTCAACATTCGAAAGAGGGGGGCCGCATAAAGTTAACTATAGCTGTATAGGCTTACCTATGCAACAGTAGTACCGGTACCCCCGCAGCAATAATAATAATGTAGATTAGACCAATTAAAGTTGTAAACATAAAATTGGAAGCATTCAAGTGTAATAGCCTAATCCTTAAATCGGAGAAACCAGCGTGCCCTACCAGTATCCAAGTATACAGTTACAAGAGTGCTACAGCGACGGTACCAGTAGACCTATTATTAGGAGGGCCACTCTAATGCCGCATTCACGAACCACATGTCGAGTTAATTTAATTTTATTACTAGTAAGTAATGCTAAAGCGCTGTGGGTGCTGTCAGTCTAGAAGGACTGAAGGGAGCCATTCCGCTGCTGTTATATGTCTGTATGTGTAAAGTCAGCTACTGGTAGTTAAACTCAGATACAACAGTCGGCTACCGGTAGTTGCGGTGTGTTTGAGAGTGTAAACCTACACCCCCACCCCCACTTTTAGTCAAACTGAGATATAAAAAACAGATTTTAATGTTTTTATTATTGTTATTGACATTAAAACAATTATATTATCCCATCACATTACATGCTTAGAGTAAACCTACTGTACGAGTACATCTTCCACCGCAGTTATTTCTTTCTGTTTATCATCAGTCTCAGTTAATCGCTTTCTCACGAATAATCGTTTCAATTCAAACCCGCCGACTCGTTTTGCGGAGCAGTACCGCAGACAGTTATCCTTTGTGTTTAAGTGGTAAGCGCATTTATTTTCTACTGTAGTAATAAATTGATCGTGGAAGGGGCAAGGGGTTAAATAGTTGTAATACCGTTGATATATTTCCAATTTCTCCATTGATTTTGGAGCAAGTACATCAAGTTCGGAAATTAATATTGCCAGCTTCATCAACCCGAATACATATATATTTTTTTTATATTTTAAATGTCTCTTCATGTACTTTTTAAGGAGACACACTTGCACCATTCTTGTTCATTATTGTGGTTGACTATGTTCTACGCATGTCCTTAGATCATTATAATGATGATGGGGTGATGATAACTCCACCTACTGGCTCCAGAAGTCGAGGAAATCCTGCCAAGTACCTAACTGATCTAGACTTTGCTGATGACTTAGGAGTACTATCAGAATCATTAGAGGGAGCCCAACGGCTCCTCAGCTCATTAGAACATGCTGCTTCTAGTGTTGGTCTTTTTATTAACTCCAGAAAGACCAAAATTCTGACAGTTAACTTTGAAAGTCCTCAGCAAGTCTCTGATCGGATGAGCATAAGCTCAAAGCATGGTATGCTTGAGCATGTGGACGACTTCTGTTACCTGGGATCATGGATCCGGAAGTCAGGTGAGGACCTTCGAATACGTAAGGGAAAGGCATGGGCAGCCTTGAATAGGCTTTCCAGGATTTGGAAGTCACCGAGAATTAATCGGAAACTTAAGGTCCGATTATTTAGAGCAGCAGTAGTTCCAGTACTCCTCTACGGGAGTCCATGCTGGGCTCTAACTGCTGAGGACACCAAATCTCTGGATGGCACATTCACAAGAATGCTACGCCGGGTTCATTGTGTCAAGTACAATGCACACATCTCCAACCAGACACTATATAACATTGGAGGTGTCTCATTGGTTCTCCCAAGCTTGACACTAGAACAAAATCGCCTCCGCTTTGCAGGACATTGCTTTCGCCGTGAGGACCAGCCAGTGCATAATCTTGTACTTTGGCAGCCTCATGGAGTGAATAAGCATGGTGGACAGCTCATGACTTTCTTGAGACGCATCTTAAAGGACACTGGCCTTAAAGATGCGGATGATCTAGCAAATGTCATGGGTGATAGGGAGTTGTGGTGGTGCAATTTTGTTGACAAGCCGGCACAGCATTCTTAAAAATGCAGCTGCAATGCAGCATGCCGATCATAGTAGTAGTAGCATGTACTTTTTAAAGTCATCTTGCGAAATGTCACCGTAATCCCAAGGTAAATGTGAAGTCATGTCCCGTAAATTGTTTACGTGGGCTTTATCTAATGCTGATAACTTAATATCAGGAGGACCTTTAATTAAAAACGTCTTTACATTAGTTTTGGTGTAATTAGAATCGAATATAGCAAATTCTTTAAATACTACCGGATATTCCTTATTGTCTATCTTATAATATTGAAAATCGACAAAAATAATATTATCCATTTTATCTGATAAACAAAAGTTAAATGATTAATTACAACGTTTGTTGGTTTATTTTATAATAATTAACAAGCCATTTATATAATATTATTTCATTTATTTCCACATTATTTGTAAACACTCTCATTGGATAGTTTGTGTGAATTCGATTTACCAAGTAATAAAGACAGTATAACCCGCATGTGGTCCTTCTAGGGTCTTGAAATTGTTTGCGAGTAGTACACCACCTTGCTGAATTTTTCTCAAGCCATTTTTCAATACATCTGTTTGGATATTTTGGTCCAAACTAATTAAATAATTCAGCTTCATTATCTCGTATATATATAGCCACCCAATGAACACCTGGCAGATGCTCTTTATCGGTATTTACTATTAACCCATAGTCTCTTCGCTTATTATAATCTAATTTAGGTAATTTATTAGATGGAAACGTGCCCAAATAGTGACCACCCACTGGAAACATATCAAGGTCCTCTGTAGATAACATACTTAATTGATATGTATTTCCTTCCTGCTATTTAAACTTAATGATTGATCATAAATATTAAAAACGATTACATTTATGGTCTCAAACAATGGTTCGGCAAATCTTAATTTTAATTGTCCGTTAGTTTATATCGATGGCTGAGGATCTCTAGCATAGCCGTCGGCAGTTTGGTCCCAGGATATGAGTGGGCAATTACCTAAGTAGGTTTCATGGTCTATATTATTACCTCCATAACCGTTAATATATGTATTAATGTTCTTCATTAATTGTGTATACTCAAAAATGTATGTTCCATCTGTAAAATTAGGCTCATATATTACAACACCTACTGGAAGACCGTCTACAATCAGTTCAGCTCGTCTAAGGTTAAAATGTTCAAATTTCAAGGGATTACTAGTTAATTCTTAGTAGATTTCGAGGCGGGAAAGCGAAGATAAATAATGAAAAGAAAAACCAGCGCTAGTGTCCTGAATTTCATAGTATAATATTACCAAAAAAGCAAACGTTTCGATTATTAGTTAATTCTCCCGAATATGCATTATTTGTTATAAAACCGATAATAACTAATTTGGGTTTTTTACCATCAAATATGTTTGTTTGGGTGTAATTTGTGGTTTGAACGGGAATAGTAAATGTAGTAACTTCTTTTTCTTTTTTTGAAATTGATATTCAATATCGTAACTCTCTAAACCTTTTAGGTGACTGCTTTCTATTACTGGATTAACCTCCATTCTAGGGATTAGGATCTTTACTTCATCTAATTCTAGCCGAAGATTTGTCACAGCATTTGCGTTTGGAGTGATTTTAAAAATAAACGAATTTGATACTTTTCTAAAATGCATTCTTAAATCATACCCAGGTTGTATTATTTTACTTTCAGTATCAAAATCAATCGTCAATCCACTTACAAATTACATTTGTTTACTAAAGGCATCGCCAATAGGATGCGCGCCGGGATTAATTTCATTTCCGTGTTCGGATAAAGGCTGACGAAAGCCGCCTGCCCCCAGTAGCCCATTTTTAGATTCGTATGTTGTAAATAGTAAATTGGATAAGTACGACTTGTAGAAATAATGGTTATTGCTATTTTCAACCTGCTTCTCATTAAGGTCTATTTTAATACCACTCCACATAGTCCCAGAAGGGTAATTCAACATATAAATATGCGAGTTTTCAAGTCGTCTATCCCACTGTACAGTACATTTTGTAATTAATAACGCATCTTGCAGTTTCGTATAGAATTCATTGGATCTTGGTACAAGAAACGTGACTTCCCTAGATTCGCTTCTGAGATTAGATACCGGGTAAATTGTTTCATAATGCTTTGCTTTAAATTCAGTCTGTATTGGCTGTGTAGAAAATAAATCTAATTCCTTAATAATTGATATTATTAAAAAATACTTTTTTCGCAGTGTTTCAGTTTGCCTTTTATTTTTCTATTTTTACTACGACGATGATATATGTTCATAGACATTGGTTTAGTTGGTCGCTTTAAATCTCTATAAACTTTTTCTACAACCGATCTTGTTGATGGTTTCATTTTATTTAATGCTTTATTAATAAATTATTAGCCTGCTGATGTAAGACCCGCTTACCTTTTGGTATTACATGTTGTCTCATAAATTTTGTGGTAAATGGTAAAGCTTTTTGTAAAACTTTTTTTGCTAATGGCTTTCCAAATTTTTTCAATGTAGATAAAGCGTCTGTAAATATACCTTCCCCGTGTTGATTTGCCCGCATACCTCTACGATAACGTTGAAATCGACGTTGTTTTAAATTTGGACCAAATGCACCAATTTGTTGACCGTAAGGGTCAATATATGAACCACCTCGAAAAACAGGAACTTGCGTCGAGCCTCTCGTACTTCTACCACCTTTAAAAACAGCAAGATTAGAGTCTGCACCACCATATTGAGATTTACTGTATCTTTGAAATAAATCGGAATCCATTTTAATTTATTTTTTTAAAGTGTAAGGTAATAGAAGTTGTGCCGTATTCAAAATTCAAATCTTTTCCTTCTTTGTCTGTTATTTCAATATGAATGTATGTTATCTTATATGATTTTTTTACAGGGATATAATGAATTGTATCCTTGGCAAATTCTTTATTTATTACACTACCATATTTCACGTCATCAGGTATCGCCACGCGACAAAGTAAAGCTAAACCAAAATCATTAATATATTCATTTTCAATTATATTAGTAGTCACGTACATGTTCGACTTAGGTTCTGGAATAGAATTGGGTGGTTGAGGACATAAAAATACCATCTGGTAAGCTTTTTCTTCATTTCCCATAATCTTTATTAAATAACCCTTTATGTTATTTTTCGTCTTCAAAATAATTTTAAAATTTGGATTTAAATTCACACCGAGATTATTTTCAGTAATTCCAAAATAATAGGCTAATTGTTGAAGGGAGTATGTCTTTTGCCCGCTCAACCATTTCTGGGCTTGAGCTGGTTTGATGTTTGCGGCTTTTGCTAAATTTGCGATACTTGCAAAACCCGCAGGCGATGAAGGATCTAAATAAATTCTTAACAGTTTTTTGTCTAAGCTTCGGTTTAAAATCGGTCTCATCTTGCGTGGCATCTTTTCGACAACCGCAAGTAATATGTATATTCAAATCTCTTATAAAGGGCATCACCGTAAAATCAGCTGAAATTTTTTTATTTTCTTCGAAGTTGATGTTTTAAAGGGTTTTCTTTTTGTAGTATTTACTCTAGGTATATCTTGAGGTTTTAAATCAGTAGCTAACGGTTTACTCGATACTAAATATAATTTTCTAAATGTTACTCCCATTTTAACCATTATTACCGTCCGCGGTTAATTTTTTTCGCAATAGCCGCTCCAGCGGCGGCGGCACCAGCACTCGCGGCGAGTTTCGCACCAATGCCGAGTAAGGGTATTAGAAACGGTAGTATGCCTCTAGATTGATTGGTTAACTTTTTTCTGTAACTTGATATATTTTTTGTTTTGTGGTTGAGTGATTTTAATACCTTTTTATAATGACGAATATTTCTAAATGAATGAGGGGTCAATTGTACGTTACCTTTTAGAACATTTAATGCGGTATTTACAAGGAGTCGTATTAATTTGTTACTCGCGGTATGGTTAATAAAATAAGTTCTTTGTTGAGGGGTAGCGCTGCGTAGAATTTCCAATTCGTTACGATATTTCTGCACAAGTCTATTCATTGTTGCAACATTATTGAAAATTGTTACAAAATATTAATTATTATTATTATTATTATTATTTTCGCTACGTTTATAGTCAATGTAATTTTTAATGTAACAATTATGATTACGAAATATATCCGATCTAAATCTTAAATGTTCGGGTGTTTCCTGTCGTAAATCAATTAAGAAATGAGAAAATGGTTCAATAGTTGCATCTTGATAGGAATCTACTAAAAATTTGGTCTGCCCTGGTAACATCTGCTTCGCGAAATTTAAAACCGATAAACTGTCTCGCGGATTTTTCATTAATACTAATGTATGGCTATTAATTGATCTTGTGCGGTTATGCTTCCCACCATAAAACATTTTGCGTTATAAAACAAATAAATATATTGGAATGATGAGCTACCTTAGTAAACAATACAGTTAAAGCTGTACTGGACTCAGTTTCTGTTAATAAATCATCTATAATTAATAAATCTCGACTATTCACTAAACTATCTATATTTTCTGGCAAACCTTTGTAAAGGTGAGTAATACCAGGAATAGTTGGGGGATTGCTCCCGTAACAATACAATACTCGCTTCGTTGAAACAACCATTCTTGTGTTTAATTAAATTGCTAACAAAATGTTGACTTTCCGGAACCAGATGGGCCAGAAATTATCATACTCGTTCCCATTTGAAAGTTTAAATTATATGGACCTGAATTAAAGTCAGCCATTTATTATTATTAAGATATATCAACAATACAATATAATATAATATAAATATCAATAAACCATCACCATTACTATGTATATAACAATAATTGATGCAACTACAGTATTAGAGTGCTGTATATTTAATTAACATATGACACAACTACAGTATGTGACGCTCGCTGCAACAAAAGGTGCTATTTCCAATTATAATATAGACTCATTTTCAATGTAATTTCAAGCATGGTAAGCATCTTTATACGCGAAATAATGATAGGTAACATCAGCGGTTTGGAAATCACTTCCCGGGAATTTCACGCTAATGATTTTTTATGTTCGCTGTTGTAAAAATAAGGAACATCATAGTAGCAACTCCGTCGTACTACATTTCTATAAAAAATATTCTCCAATATTGTAAATAAATCTCCTGGATCATTACTTTCCGCGGAAATATAAGTTATATTTCGTAGCTCTTTCCAATAATAGGGGTTGTATCTCGCCAACTTTATATTTAACTTAGATATGGGCGCACGACAAATAGGACAAATTTTAGAACAATAATTATTCATTTCGGAATATTGTACAATACATCGCACACAAGTTGCATGTTTATTTTCACATTTATAATAATCTCGATGTTGCAATAACTTAGAATAGCAAACTGGACATTTTTCGTTTAAAATATCCATTTTCCAAATTTTAAAGTAAATTGAAAATAATTACCTCAATACACAACAAACAAACAAACAAATCCGATATACTGTATATACAAATACTACTACAATTTTCGATTATTTAAAATTTGATTTTTTTCATAATTAAAAAGATCAAAATTTTAAAAATAATCATAAAATATTTATAATATAGAGGGAAAAGTCAAGAATCAATGATATTTTCTGTTAGCGTATTCAATTCCGCTAACACCCCACAAAGTAAGCCGTTAAGCAATATTGGGGGCCACGAGGTTGGGTAATCAACCACTCGTGTCACCCCAACAAAGTGGGAAGGAGAAACATACGCACAATAGGGGTCAGGGGTTACTCCCCTGACAGAGAGAGAATAGCAAGGGCAAAGGGAAGCACTTCAGAGGGGGGCAAAGGGTGTCAAACAGGGATATTAGCCAATGGGGGGAAGGCACCGACTGGGTAATGCAATGAGGCCAACCCGTGCAGTATATATTATCTGTACAGTGATCATTTGTTCAGTTATCTCAGTCTGTCACTACAGTCACGGTAGTACGGTGACAATTTAGACCGTCATCGCCACACCAGTTTACTCAGTACATTCTACCGGTACATCAGTTATCTCATTTCGTGCTATCAGATATTTATCTATCCTATATTATTAGAGAACGTCGGAACAAGCAAAACTCCTATATCTTTTCCACCGAACGGTGCGGCCCTTGACGCGTACATAAGCAACACCGGATAAACCGGGATCCTCTCGGATCCCGTCACAGTCTAAATTTTAGGCCTGCCGAACTGTAGCTGATAGCCACGGAAACACTGAAGATGAGTCAAGAAAGAGAAGCGACACCGCCGCGGACCCCAGACGACGATCTAACGATCCGCGAGGCCACGGCGAGACGGTATCAACCCACGATGCCGGATCCGTCGACGAACGATCCGGCGATCCAAGATAAAGGGGGCCGTCTACAAGGAGAGGACGAGTCGGGAGTCGAAAAGGAGAAAGACGAGTCGACGCGGAAAGAAGAAGGAAGGGAAGAAGAAAGAAGAGAAGAAAGAAGGGTGCGGGAGATAAATCTGGCGTATAAATTAGAAATGGTGGCGAATGAGCAGAATGAGTTAGAGAGACAATTGAGAGAGGAAACCGCATTTTCAGAGAAGTTAGGAGAGTTGGCGAGGGAGTATAGAGGAAGCCGAGGAGTGTAGAGAGGGAGCCGAGGAGTGTAGAGAGCGGGGGATGGGAGTGGAGAGCGAGCAGGCGAGGCGGCTTGGGATGGTTGCGAGAGTGGCAGAGTTGGCCGAGCAAGGTATACGAGAGAGAGAGATAGAGAGTAAGCGCGTGTGGGATGATTTGCGTGCCCAGCTAGAGAGGCTTACGCAATATCAAGCCAAACTGGAGTGGCGCCGACTAGAACTGGCGCAGTTGGAATTATCAGAGAGTGAGACCCCACTTACAGACACCGGGCGAGAGACACGAAACTGGTGTGACCGTACGGGCGGGGGGGGGGGGGGGGGGTAATAATAATGCTATAGTAGATGTCATTAATATTAATAGTACCGTATTGGATAATCCTAACCAAACCTTTATTGCAGGAAATACCTTACCTAGTAGTAGTAATTTAAATTTAAATCCGAATGATTCTGATATTAATGTAGGAAATAATTCTAATATTAATGTAGTTACGCAAAATAATTCAAATAATCTAAATAATAATCTGAATTCGAATTTACAAAATAATTCAAGAAACGCAATTGCGCAAAATAATCCGAACAACTTTATTTTGAACGAACAAAATAATTCCGTTTCTAACTTGGGTGTACAAAGTAATTTAACTGGGGTGGAGGATTTAATTGATTTAACCAATAACGGTGCCTGTGGTGCTATTGATGTGAACGCGACGGGCGTGTGTTGGCCCGGAGGCCAGCCTGATGGACCGCGTAGTTAACGAGCCAGAGGTGGCGGGGTTGAGTCAACCCGAGGTGGGCCTGGTAGGCCACGTAGTTAGTAGGCAGGAAGCGACGGGGTTGAGTCAACCCGAAGTGGGCCTGGTAGGCCACGTAGTTAGTAGGCAGGAAGTAGAGGGCCTGGTAGGCCACACAGTAGCAGAGGGAGAGGCAGGGGTGAATAGACCCAGCCGCAATAGGGTTGATGTGTCGACTAGAGGGGGATATAGCAGCGGGGTGAGAGATAGCGAGGTTAGATGTGGCGAGTGGGGGGGGGGGGCTACAGGAGCCCCACAACAGCGAGTTAGCGGCGAAAGGGGGGGGGGGGGGCAGAGGGTGCCCCAGAAGCGTCAACGGATAATGCGTGGGCCGAGATAGGTAAACCGCAACACCCGGCGACGGAGAGTGATAGGGGGATTGCGAGTTTCCCCAGCAGCGTGCGATCGAACAGAGAGAGGCAGGTTGACGTCGCGAGAGGGCGGACGGAGCGTCGAGCCCGATCGGAAGAGGGAAGAAGAACAGTGGAGTTTAACCGGGAGGTCGACGAGAGATCTCACGAGCGGGAATACTGCACTACGAAGAAAAGAAGGGAAGAGAATAGAAGAAGAGTCGCCGCGAACGATAGGAGAGCGAGGACGGACAGCGAGCCGTCGGGAGTCGAGATGGAAAGAGAGTGTCGGTGTGGTCGAACTTCGGGAGATTGCCGTCGTCCCGGAGAGACGCGACCTGATGAGACGCGTTACGCATCGAGAGAGGGGTACACGATGTACCGGTACGAAGACGAGAGCAGTAGAGGGGGTCGAAGAGAAACTTTCTGACGGGATACACCTACTGGTCAAGAATACGGTAGCCGCGGGGAGGATTATTCAAGAAGGATAAACTTCGATCCCGAGCGACACATACAGACTGTAGGACATACTGTAGGCCTTACTGCACATACCATAGGCCATGCTGACAGGAATAATGTAGGCGATAGGATAGCGCGGACGACGGAATTAAACCCGGAAGTCGCGGAGTACATACCGGCAGGTAGGCCAGAAGATGATAGGCCTATACCGGTACCAGCACAGCAGTATGGCTACAGCATGCAGGGACATAACATATACCCAGGGGAGAGGGGAATTATTGCGGATAGGTGCATGGGCCCCAATATATTAACATCAACCCCAGTACCAAACATACCGGTGGGGGGGGGGGGGGGGGGGACAGGGTGACATTCCCCCATCACAATATCAACAATATACCCCAATAGGAGCAAGAACAACGAACCCCTTGGATGGAAATAGGTCATGCGACACAGAAATATGGAGGGGGCCGCTACCCCCAATGATATACCTAAGCCAGAGGAAGACAGGAAATAGGACGGACGGACCGCACCTAACAGGAGAAACTATACAACATCCATCGAACCCATTGGAAGTGCAGGCGATGGGAATGGCCACGTTAATCGATGCGCTAAAGACAAGGATCGAGCTACCACCCGTGGAAACATTTAAATTCGATGGGAGTAGGCCAGAAGAATATCTACAGTTTCGGCGCATGTATAGTAACGAAATACTAACAAAGAACTTGACGCAGGCGGAGTGCCTAAAATATCTCCAAGTATACACAGGAGGCCCAGCATACGACATCGTGAGGCAATACCAGGGTATAGAGGGTGGCTTCACGACGGCATGGCGGGCATTGGACAGGGAATATGTGCACCCAGCCAAGATCATCTGGCAAACCCTGAGAGGCATAACATCGGGTGGCCTACAGGATAGTCCCGTTAGCATTAAGACATTCGCGAACAAGGTCGAGAAGGCGCTAATCGTGTTAAAGACGCTAGACGCGCCATACGAACTCAACGCGTCCAACAACATCACCACGATAGCGCAGGCACTACTGATGTGGCTGCGCAACAAGTGGAGGAAAATCGCTTTCTCCACTCGAGATAGGAAGGGTGCGGAACCAGGTTTAGAAGAAATGTCAAGCTTCTTAAACTACGAAGCTGAACTAATAACCGACCCAGTCTATAGTGAGGACAGCCTGGGAAAAGGACCAAGAACCGATTACCATAGACCGAAACCAGAACACAACACGTCAAACGCATTACCAAAGCTCAGGCAATCATTGCCATATGCAGCGACGCAGGGGACTGCAAGTCCACAGGTAGCCGAAGGTAAGACCACACCATGGAACGGACAGGGGAATAATAACAACACAAATAAATATAACCCTAGTACGCCCAGTAGGCCGAACCCAAACAACAAGAATAGTAGGGACTTTGGTGCAAATGCAACTGCGATACGCAATGCACTGCATAAGGAGGGCTACAACCCAAAGAGCAAATGCCAGCTACATACAAATGCGCTTCATCAAACCATGAACTGCAGGTACTGGCAAGCACTACCCAGGGAAGATCAGGTAGAATATGCGGCGAGAAATGAGATCTGCTCGCGATGTGTGATGAGTGGACATAGAGCTAGGCAATGCAAGGAGACGCCGGTCAAGTTCGGTCAAAGGAAAGGCCAAACGATGGTAACGAGCACGGTAGGGGTGAAGAAGAGAGGAACGGTGCTACTTGGGGTAGTACCAGTGCGAGTAATTGGAGAAGGCAATTGATCAGTAACCACACTGATGCTGGTTGATAGTGGAGCTGCCTTCACATTAATCGAGGATTGGGTGGCCGAAGAGATAGGATTGAGAACGAGGCCGAGTAGAATGACGGTAACAACCATCTCCAGCAAAGATGAGGTCCTGGAGATGAGAACCGGACGGTGCGCCATCGCAGCAATAGCACCAGGATGCGACTATGGGGCGAGCATCGACCCCATCCAAGTGATAGAGTCAATAAACATCAATGCCAGACGGCCAACCATCATCGAGGTCGAACAATATAAATTTCTGGATGATATCGACTTCTCAATCCCAGAGGTGGACGTTAGGAAGGTATCAATCATAGTAGGAATGGACTGCCCAACGGCCCACGAAAGAATGCAAATGGTCTTCGGCGAAGACAAGCAGTGTGACCCGGTGGCGATACTGACACCATTCGGGTGGACGCTGAGTGGCCCAATCAAGAGCAAGATACCATTTAGGATGTCGGAGACATCAGGATGCATGTTTGCGGGAACTATGCAGGAAATGGGTGATGAGAGAGCAGAGGAGCAGCTTAAGAGACTGCTCAGACAGGATTTTGAAGGATTAAAGGAGATCGGGATCGGGGAAGACAAACAGGCTCAACAAAGCTTAGAGGAGTCTATGAAATGCGATGAGGGGCGGTATACCATAGGGATGGTATGGAAGCTACCAAAGCTACCATTGCCCGATAATAAAGGGATGGTGCTCACGAGGCTTCGTAAGTTGAAGCAGACACTAAAACGGAGCCCCGAGAAGAATGAGTACATCCACAGAACAATTAAGAAGTACGTCGAGAAAGGATGGGCCGTGGAGTTACCGGTCGACGAACCAAACACGGATAGGACGTATTACCTACCACTCCACGTGGCTTTAGACCCGAAGAAAGGTAAACTGCGGTGGTAGTTGACGCATCGGCAAAGACCAACGGAAAATGCTTAAACGACTATCTACTAGAAGGTCCGAACATATACAACTCAGGGATAGAGGTCCTACTTAGATTTAGAAATGGGAAACAAGCCTTCACGTGTGACATAGAAGGCATGTTCAACCAAGTCCGTGTAACAGAGGAAGATAGCGACAGTCAACGCTTCTTATGGTACAACGGTGATGAAGAACCGTCGATAATACCGACGTACAAGATGATAGTACAGAACATGGGAGCCAAGTCGTCTTCATTGACGACGACTATGGCAGTAAGAGATACAGTGAAGGGGAAGGAGGATAGATACAGCACTAGGGCTGTCGATATGATTCGACGCGGCTTCTACGTAGACGACGGAATGGAGTCTGGAAATACGGTTAAGGAGAAACTGGACACAGGGCGCGAGGTTCGCGATATCCTAAAAGGATCCGGCTTTAACCTGACCAAATTCCAATCCAGTTCGGAGGAATTTATCAAGGCAATAGGGGACGAGAGACCAGAATCGACCATGGATAATCCCACAACGGCCAAAGGGCAGGACATGGCGAACAAGAGGACAGAGTCTCAACAGAAGGCACTGGGAATCGTGTGGAACAGAGAGACAGATGAACTGAAGTACCAGCTGGCCAGGAGGGCGCAGACATCCACACGAAGAGAGGCTATGTGTCATACATAGCAAGAATATACGATCCCATAGGTCTAGCATCCCCACTATTAGTCACGGGGAAACAGATACTCAAGAGAGTATACAAACTGAAGGATGAGTGGGATGTAGAGGTACCAGAGGAGATCAAGAAACAGTGGTGTAAGTGGACAGAAGGTTTGGAGAAGATGGGAACATACAACATGCCGCGAGTGTATTTCCCGGATGGGAACATGACGAATCTGGACTTACACATGTTCTCCGATGCGTCGTTGGAGGCATACGGAGCGGCACTCTATTTAGTACAATGAGAGGGGGCTCACAAGCACAGACTGGCCTTTAGCAAAGCGAAGTCAACGCCGCCAGATTCAGCATCAGTTCCCAAACTAGAATTGACAGCTGCCAGACTAGGAGTTAGGGCCACAGCCTACCTAGTGGATACTATTCCCAACATAGTGGAGACACACTACTGGACGGATTCCATGGTAGTGCTTGGTTGGCTACATAACGAAAGGACGAGATACCCTATATTCGTCGCGAATAGGGTGGACGAAATAAGGGCGACCACAGAATTGGAAAGGTGGCACTACTGCCCAACGGACGAGAACCCAGCGGTCTTGTTATCGAGGGGCGTGGCACGCCACACTTTCTTGAAGAAGGAAGTATTGTGGCAACATGGGCCACAGTTTCTGAGCGACAAGGAGGCCTGGCCGCCGATGAGAAAGGTGGACCCGGGCTCGGGAGAAGCAGTATCAGAGGGAGAAGAGGGAGATTCAGAGGGAGAAGAGATATACTCCCAGATGGTGAGGGAGATAAGGGACGTGCAACCTAAACCAGAAGAACTGTGCGATAACCCGACGGATAAACTCCTCAGATACAGCTCTAGTTGGTATAAGACCAAGAAATTAGTGGCGTACTGGAGAGCCTTCGGGAATTTCCTCGCGGGAGTTGGCAAAGGCAAGAAGATCAGGACAACCATAGATCTGGAAGGAGCGGCCAAAGCAGTCATTCGCTATGAACAACGGAAGAGCTACGGCGACGAGGTGGAACGCGTCGGTAAGCAACAGCATCTTCGACTGGACAGCGAGTTGATCGCGCTGTCGCCACAACTTAATGATGACGGGATTCTAGTAATGAACTCTAGGGTGGGCTACAACAACAGCATCGTTGTACCGCCGAAGCCCATCATCATCCCCACAGGATCGCCAATAGTCCACCAGATTATCTGGGACTCCCACAAGTCGATATTGCACGGGGGCACCAACCGAACCCTTACGGAGATACGGAGGACCTTTTGTGTCAAACAGTTAAGGAAGAAGGTAAAGGCGGTAGTGGGGCAGTGCCAGACCTGCCGACGAGCGAAGAAGGAGCGAGCCATACAGGAGATGGCACCACTACCAGCAAGTAGGGTAAGACAGCACGACCCGCCATTTATGCATTGCGGTGTGGACATGTTCGGGCCGATAACTACGGTATTATCTTCGTATGTAATAACACGCGGGCAGTAGGGATAGAACTCGCCCAAGATGCAACCGCATCGGCATTCATTAATGCCTTAGAGAGGTTTAGAGACCGCAAAGGTGGGACGATCGCAGTAATATACTCCGACAATGGAACCAACTTTGTGGGAGCAGAGAACGAGATGGCAGAGGCCTTGGACATCTTGGAAGGGGAGGAAGTCAGGGCAGCCATGAGACGACGACAAGTAAAGTGGGAGAGAAGGACGCCGTATGCACCACATACACTAGGATGCATCGAGAGACTGGTGGGCAGTTCGAAGCGTCTCATGACGAAGTTAATGAACACCCATATGGTCACAGAGGACGTCTTGAGAACAGTACTTGCGAAGTGTGAGGGTATCATTAATAGCAGACCGCTATATCCGGAGAATGATGACCCTGAATCACTAGATGTGCTGACGCCCAGCCATTTCCTAATGGAAAGGCCAGCGACCATCGATATGCGGGGTGTAGATCCAGATGACATACACTCCCGCCAGAGTCGGAAAGTCGCTAAAGCGATAAGCGCAGAGTATTGGAGGAGGTGGGTTGAGGAATATCTACCCACGCTTCACAAAAGAAGCAAATGGAGGAAGCCGAATAGGGAGTTAAGAGAGGGAGATCTCGTAATCGTTACGGATGATACTATCATCAACAACCAGTGGCGGTTGGCGAGAGTTGTAGGCACCTACTCCGATGAGGACGGAAGAGTCCGATCGGTAGAGGTGCGGATAGGTGGCAAGATAGGTGCGAAGGACAGAAAAACCTACAGGAGAGCTGTAGGGAAATGCTGTCTACTAGAAGGGGCACCTTAGAGTGGAGTTAGAGTGTAGTTTAGTCGTCCAAGTCTTGGACTGAGGGGGGTGGGATTGAGGGCGAGACGCCCTTCCCACACATAAAATAAAAAATAAAATAAATAAAAATTAGAGTTAGTTAGTTAGTTAGGAGTTAGAAGGAGTTAGAAGGTACGTAGTACCTAGAGTCAGGAAACAGTTAGTTAGTTAGGAGGTACGTAGTACTGTTAGTTAGAGAGTTAGTTAGTTAGGAGGTACGTAGTACCGTTAGTTAGTAAAGAGAGTTAGTGGAGTTAGTAGAGTCAGAGTAGTAAGAGGGTACGTAGTACTGTTATTTAGTGGAGTTAGAGTAGTAAGAGGGTACGTAGTACCGTTAGTTAGTGGAGTTAGAGTAGTAAGAGGGTACGTAGTACCGTTAGTTAGTGGAGTTAGAGTAGTTAGAGGGTACGTAGTACCACTAGTTAGAGGTATTGGAGTAAGAGTTAGAGGGTATGTAGTACCGCTAGTTAGAGAGAGAGAGAGTAAGAGTTAGAGGGTACGTAGTACCGATTAGTAATAGGGGTAGAAGGGATATGTATAATATGGATATTAGTTAGCAGTCAGTAGCGAGATGGGGGCATATGAGTACAGTTGGATAGATCATGTAGGCCACGCGACATATACTGCTGTACTGCACAGGCCCATAGAATAGGTCAGAATGTGGATTATGAAATAGAATAATCCATAAACAGTAAATAGTAGAAATATATCAAAATAAAATAGAATAAGAATAGGGGTAAAAATTTAACAAATTATAGTAACAGTAGGAAAGAAATTCTGAAATACAATAAAAGTAACTGACACAACTGCAAATTAGGGTACATTTAATAGCTTCAAAATTAAGTAGTAGGGATTTAGGCTATAAGGCGAAATTAGACAAGGAATGGGCCATTATCGGACCGTACAGACCATCCTAGCTGCATCACTCACTTGGAAAGCCTTGGAAACTATTTGATTCCATCTCTCGATATCTGCATATCCTCCATATACTGATATATATATTATATATATAGGCCTACATCAGTACATGATTGATTATATCAGTTTACAGGCCTACCTGCCTACCGCTATGTACCGCTACCGCTATCATATGATATATAGGCCTACAATTGTCACTATTTGTCACTATTTGATTCCATCTCTCGATATCTGCATATCCTCCATATACTGATATATATATTATATATATAGGCCTACATCAGTACATGATTGATTATATCAGTTTACAGGCCTACCTGCCTACCGCTATGTACCGCTACCGCTATCATATGATATATAGGCCTACAATAAAAGCCTTGGAAAGGCACCACTGTAAAGGCTTTTGCGTAATTAGCCGGTTATTTTTCCCGTAAAGTACTCTGTAGTTGGTTTAACAGGCTTAAAAGGCCGTGTCCTTACTGTATTGTTGTTTTAGAGGACATAAAAGCCATTTCTTCTGTATGTGTACTTTAGCGGACATGATTAGCAATTCTATGACGCAATACGCCGGATCCTCTTGAAACAGTGTAGCTACCATGACGACGGCTAACAGCTGATATTGCCACGTGGAACATCTCTTTGTTCTTTGTTCTCTCTTTGTTCGGTCGACCAATCAGAGCGTTTTTTGCCTCTGTGTTGGAGATTGTATATAGAAACTAGTGAAGTGAGTCAGTATGTGATTTTGTCCACAGCCTACAACACCGGCGTGGAACCTCCGTGTTTCAGTCTTTAGCTCAACATTAGTAGGCTTAATTATAGAACGTATATCCGTTATCATACATACCTAACATACCTCACTGAACTCATAACATAACACAACATATCTTCTTCATACCTTAAACTTTGTACTGCTATTTACTGTCGGTTATTCATTATATTTGTTGATGGAATATTATATTTGGAATACTGATAAACAATCAGACACCCCATCTTCTTGATATACTAAAGGTTAGAGAGACCGGATACATATAACGATTGCGACTTACATTAAGTGGTTTGAAGTGAATCTAATGCTATTTTATAGGCCCTACACGTATTGTCTGTTGTTCTCCTTATATGTGACTGGCAGATTAGTGTGCAGCATTGTGCAGTATGGTGTATGATCGTGATTGATAACGAAGCATCTCCTAAAGAATGCGCCATATACGTGAATCTATAGCCATCCCGTTGTGTCTAGTTTAAGTCATAACTCTGTTTATATATTTAAAGCGCCACGTCCTAAAGGAACTGTTAATATTTCCCGAAAGTGAATAATATTTGTCAGAGATTATATATATTACGATCAGTCGAATAATACAGTAGGCCTACCCCGCAATACGGTTAGGCTTCCGAATCCAGTCTCCCGGGTATATCCAGCGGGTGAATGATCGCGCATAGACTGGATTCGGCTAATGTAGTGTATCAAATACTTGTCATAGGCTAAAGACTATCTATCATCTAAAAGACATCCAAATTTGGCAGGTTAAACTGCTAAAGGTCTGAAAGCGCGAACAATAACTCTGTATTGCAGTAGGCAATAAAGCTGAAGTACCGGTTAACCGGTACCTAATAGGCCTGACTACCTAACCACCCGGACCGGTACCTACAGCAGTACAGGTACAGCAGTATTATTCGATTGTGAAATTGTATACCGGTAGGCTGTTTAAGAGATTAGGGACTGTACACCCCTTGTTTCTTTTGGAGCTTACTTATTTCTGTCAGTTTTATTTATTTGTAGGCCAGTATTGAGCAGAAGGCATGTAAGCCTGCTCAGATTGTACAGACAATTTGTAGGCTAGACTGTTGTCTGACTGTTGTTAAGTCTGAAGGGACTGTAGTGTGTGTAGAGCATATGTCCGAAAAAGTACTAGTTAGGAAAGTAGGGGCTGCCAGTGCTGTGAGGTGAACCCCCTCGAAAGAATAAGTCGTACTACTCGGTTAGAACGCATACTAACTAACCATTTCGGAGTCTGCATATACTGTAGTTTATTTAGGCTTGATAGTAGTCTGCCAGCGTTTGGTCTGTACCTTGTTTGTGTAGTCTGTACGGGTAGCGTAATATTTCATACTTAGATAATTTGTAGGCTGGATTTTGTCTGGCTGTTGTTAGGTCTTGAGAGATTTCGGTGTGTGTAGAGTGTATGTCCGATAAAGTGCCAGTTGGGAACGTAGGGGCTTCCAGAGCTGTGAGGTAAACCCCCTCGAAAGAATAAGTCGTCCCACTAGGTTAGGACGCATACTAACTAACCATTTCGGAGTCTGCATATACCGTAGTTTGCTTGGGCTTGATAGTAGTCTGTCAGTATTTGGTCTGCATTTTGTTTGAGTAGTCTGTACGCGTAGCGTAATATTTATTATTCAGAGTTTATGTGATTATTCGCAACATTCATTCCCCAAGTTTATTCCTGCAGTAATTGTGCTTGTTATATATACCGTTACAGTTAAACTAACCCCGGTACTACATCAGGGCTGCTCGGCATAGGTAAAGACTGGAGATTTTGTGCTTTGGTCACTCCGGCAGATACCGTGGTTCTTTTAGCTGTTCAAGTATTTTAACTACTAATTATTATTTTGTTGTATAAGTACTTGTACCTAATTTAGGGTTTAGTGTACAGTGCTTTCCGAAGGCAATTAGTGTGTAGGCAGTATATTTGTGTTGTAAAGTGGTTAATAGGCACGTTGGTTCTGGTAGACTGCGGTAATTAACTTCTAGGTAGGAACACTCCGTGATACATAACGTAGTACTTATAGCGATATGGCTATAAGTCGTCAGACGGTGGTATTTTTCTATCTGGACAACGCAGTATATTTACTACTACTTATTATTTTCAAATACCGTAGTACTCTGTCCGTTGTAATAACCAGATTTCTAACCCTTTGTTAGGCTGGTTTGTAGACTTCTTGTAAAATTACCCTAAAAATTCGTACGTGTAATTTTTTGTGTTTATTTAGAGATTGTAATCTCACCCCGAATTGTATGTAATTTGTAGTATTAAGTAACTTAGGTAAATTAGAATTATTTGTTTTAGTGTCCAACAAGTAGCACTCCACTGAGAGCGCACAGCTTCTGTGTAGTGACTCCCCCCAGAAATAATAACATTTATTTCAAATATTGACAAAAAAAACCATTATAACGGGTATATATATTATAAATCAACTCAAAGATTTATAAATAGTAGGCCTGCCATACAACAATTAGGTCTAAATATCAGTTGGACTACTGCTTAAATAACGGTAATAAAGTAAGTTAAAGTAACCAAGTAACCCCTAAAAAATTCAGAAATTCAATTATTCCAAAATAATTGACATACCGGTATTCACGATAGGCTTATTATATTTATTTCTACTAGAGAGCCAGCAAGCTACCTGGAAGGAGCCCGGGGGGAAGAATCCTAGCCAATACTAAACTAAACAATTGTCTAAATGGTGTGATGATACATAGCTGACTTTGTGGCTTGCCCCACATAATAAAAAATGAAACTTTGCTGCCACTAACAACCGAATATTTATAAGAAAATGCCCATGATTCACAACCAGATAAATAACAAGTTAGATTTACCAGTACAGGTACGGTTACCTTTCTTTTTGAAAACCATTAGATTTAACAATTAATAGAAGTCTAGGTCACGGCGAAAAATCATAACGCAAATTAAACAACCATACAATCGGCCTACACACTTTTTTATTATTCGAAATAAATTCGCTAACAGAAAATATCTAAACTAATTTATTTATTTACTAATTAATCTAAACGAGAAGGTAAACAATTGTTTCTACACAATTAATTATGACGACTTTTATGGGATATGTAATATTTACTGTTCAATAATAATTTACAATCTCCCATTCCAACACATTCCCAGAGAGTAATAATATCATCAATATAACAAACTAAGTGGATTATAATTCGATTTCTTCAGCCAAGTCCGATAGTTATTTTTCTGAAATTTATATTGCTAATTTAATTATTTGGCATATTCTGTTTGTGGCGCAGACTATAATAATAATAAATAATAATAACATTGTTGACATACAGTCTTTGAACCTTTCAGTCTTTCTCAGCAGTACTTTGTGGCTCGTCCCACATAATAAAAACTGAAACTTTGCTATGACAACATACCCGGTTTTTTTAAATTTGCGTGATTTGATTTATGCTCGCACCACTATTTGTAAGAAATATTAAAACTTATCTTACAGTATGCCAATGTAGTAATGGTATTAAAATATAATTAAATTAATTTACACTATTAATGCTTCAGCTAAAAAATCGTATGTAATAAAAAAAATAAGAATATTTTTAATATGTGAATATGTAATATAGGTATTACTGCTAAGTTAGGCAGTAGGCCAGAGCGGGCTCCTTAAATACATGCAACTACTGTATTATAGTGTAGGTCAACTATAAAACATTTTGCAATCCACAGTGAGTATCGACTGCAATAGGACACAACACACTGCTTTGTGTAACTAAAATTCATTCTCCTGATCCACCCCCTAACATAGCAGAGTGAGTAACCTTATTGTAGATATACCCTTACAAAGCACTGGGAGAGCAATCAGCTAATGGGGTAATACATTAGAAACCAACAGCTTATGTGTGAGTAAACATTGCCTTTCCTTATAGCCTACTAGTAAAACTTGGCAACCAACACGTTTTTCTATGACTGTGTATAACATATTAAGCCATATTTCATCATGAACACCAGCTGTTATTTTACCATTGCTTTTAATTTCGCGACAAAACAATGTCAAAAAACTAAATATATCGAATACCACACATAGAATCGATCATAGGACCTCAAGAGCAGGGACAGCTGCTTTATCAAGTTAGAGAAAGAATTCTACAAATCAGGCTAATCTTATCGGCCTTTGAGGAGGCTTCTAAAAGAAGACAAGACACGTCATTGCAAGTTGCCGTAAAGACTTGGTTTCAACGGGTGAGCCTCCAGGTGCAAGGAACGACTCAGTGGAAAGCCCAACTGGATGAGCGCTCAACCCATGGAGAATCAACGGAGGGCATCTGAAGAGACAACCCAACTAGAGTTGGAAAATCTTCAAGAGAAGCAAGACAACTTCAGTAAACAGTTAACAGCTAGTAATATGCAGATGATGAATAGATCTACTCCCAAAAGACAAGGTTATACATCATCTGAGGAAGGCGATACCACCGATCCTGAAGGCGGAGGAAATAGATCTCGTCTAAGTAGGCGTAGAAGAACATCTCACCGTCACAAATTGCCTGATTTGCCCCCAGCTGTTAGAAGGCAACTAACTAACACAGATTTAGGTAGTACAGAACCCACAGACCAAATAATTAAAATAGAAAGACTCCCTACTATAGTAGATGAGCCTGAAATAATTAGGCCTGTTCTTGAAATCACCCCTTCGGTGATAGAGACACCTGTGCTCCCAGAACCCACCTTTAAATTCCCTTTACACAGCACCAAATTATCTGTGCCTAGAGGAACAGCCCCTGAAACAGTGTCGGTCCTGGACTCCGAGCGAAATATAAAGGATATATCGCCCGTAGTCCCTCATCTGCCCGCTACGACGTTGGCGGATCCCGCTTCGGCAGTTGATTGGGTAGACGAGAGACGGCGGGGGATGGACATTCTCCTCGGAGAGATGAAGGAGAATCGAGTGCGCTCCTCCCAACAGGTCCGAGAGTTGGAAGGGACTGTTCAACAGTTAAAGGGAACCGTAAAGGAAACTACGTTAGAGTTGCAAGAAGTGCAGCAAAGTATCGCGCTAGAACGCGATAAATTAGTAAATTTACAAAAGGGTATATCACCACCCTCTGTAACAATATGTCAACCCGTTAGGTCTGAAGTATCTCATGCGCAAGGTGTGGAGCCTACACGCATCTATACTGCTAGCGAAGTAGAAACTCCTATAGTAAACCCTATTAAGGGTAATTATAGACCTGTTGATAGTGATAATCCCTATAGACCTGATCATAATCCAAGAAATTTATATACCGATAACTCGATATTAAATAACACAATGGCCCAAGAAAGTTTTACGCGTCAAATGGTTAGAACCGAAGCCCGCCAAGCGGTAAAGGTGGGAGAGATAGTCAAGTTCAATGGAGATGAGATAAAATGGTTACCTTTTAATGAATATTACAAAGATAACATACAGAACTCTGTGCTATCTAATGGAGAGAAACTTAGATTCCTCATCGAGTGCTTGGAAGGATCTCCCAAGTTAATGGCGTTAAAGTTTATTGGACATCCAGACTGATTAAGACAAGTTTGGGATACACTAAACATCAGGTATGGTAATAGGAATAACATAGCTGGGTATTTGTATGCAAAGTTGGTAGCGCCCCGAAAGTTTATTAGCAGCGGGATTATAGAGTTTTCCGATGAGATTCAGGAGATCTGCAGACAATTAGATTGGCTAGGTAAGTATCATGAGTATCAGAGTGCTATGGTTATTAGAGCAGTGGCTTCTACTTTACCGAAGGGTGGAGTAGGTACACGCTGGGACAAGAAAGTGTTATATATGATGGAACAACAACAACGAGACCCTACCATGGCTGATCTCATGTCATTCTTGGATGGCGAAGTGAAATTACAGCTCATAAAGCAGTCCAGAGAGAAGACACCGGAAAACAAGGTAAGTGAGAAACCCGTCTCTAGGAGAAAGGTAACACCAGTGTGTTATACAGACGACGGCGAAAGCCAGACTTCTCAAGGAGAGGATAGCGGGAAAGACACTAAAAGATCTTATTATGTCAATAAAACGCCTAAAGAACAGGTAAGTAAATTCAAGTCTCGAACCAATGACAGGAGAGAACAGGTAAGAAAAACTCCTCCTACGTCTCCCAAGAGAATTCAGGTGAGAAAGCCCGAAGAAAGAACGAGTGTGCACACTGTTATTCAAAATAAGGTAAGTAACATCAAACCGAAATGTGCGCTATGTGACGGGACCCACCGTTTGAATACGTGTGATGAATTCCTGAAGAAATCATTAGCGGAGAGACGGGAAGTCATGTGGGATAAGCGGTTGTGTTATAATTGCCTCAGACAAGGACACCAACGGCGAACCTGTTACTCCGACACAAAGTGTGCAAAGTGCGGTGCGAAACATCATATCTTGTTGCACACTGAATTTGAGCGAAACAGCCAGAGTCAGGTAAGTGATTCCGAACTACATGTCCAATTCAGTGATGTGAACGACACTGACCAAAGCTCTGAGATGGAAGGATTCTATACAGATGAATTCTCCGACGAAGGTGAATCCTGTTACATGATAAATACCGCAGTGTATCGAGCACTTATGTATGAAAAAGACACAGACAGCGACCTCACCCTAACTACTTCTGATCGACAACCATCTTGGAAAGCGCCACCTTCCAATGTAGGAATCCGAGAATTTCCTGTAGTACAGGTAAGGGTCCACGGACCTAAAAGGAGTTATGTAGTGAACGCCCTCCTTGACTCCGGTAGTACAGGAACATTCATCGACAAAGAACTAGCCGAAGACATCTTTGCTGGACAACCCAAGTTCCGAACTAAGCTAAACATGTCATGAATTATGCAGGTTTGGAAATCTACAGTAATAGCGGATTATTATGTAGGTGCGTTGTCCACCCCCCAGGATGAACTAGGAGAACATAGTATAAGGTCAGTAAAAATGGTGGCGATAAAGAACTTCCCTACCACCCAAGTGGAACCTTATAACTGGGATGAGGACGATTTCACCCAGCAGCTGGAAATACCTAGATTCAACACCGATTACCCTGGAGTGCAAATACTCATCGGTCAAAACGCTCATGAAGCGCTCGAGACATTGGAGAAACGGCCCGCTCAACCGCAACCACTACAAGCTTATGCGGGAAGAACTAGAGTGGGTTGGTACTTTACTGGCCCTTCCCGTAGAACTCTCATGGAAAGATTACCGAAAGACCAGGTATGTCAAGTGAGAGAATGGGAAGTCCAGGGCAGTGAGTTAGATGATCTAACTGAGGGAACACCATACTCCTCAGATAATGACGATGTCCACCAACTTTTCGATGAGGAGAATACCATCGATCTCCTTAAGGAAAACGAGACTTGGCAAAACCAAGTGAACTTATGTCAGCTCCTTCTTCCATCAGAACGAGACGACTATAACGACGAACTTAATGACGTCATTGAACGTTATAATGCCAAGACTCGGGATGAACATGCCGTACGATTCTTTACTCAAGAGGCTGTAGAGCCCAATTCCTACGATAAGGCCCTATCGGTAGAGGAAGAAAGAGCCAAGCAGATCCAAGAGACAACTACACGTTTTCTTAAAGATCAAGGTAGATATGAGATCGGTCTACCTTTCAGAAAGCGAGAACCAAAGTTCGTAAACAACAGACCCTTGGCGGAAAAAAGAATTGCTCAACTACATTGACGCCTTACGGCAAATTCTTCAGCTAAAGAAATGTATCAAACGCAGTTGAAGAAATTTATTAGCAAGGGATATGCGGAGCTAGTACCGGAAGAAACACCTATAACTGAGAGAACGTATTATTTAACTCACCATTATGTTCCCAAACCCGGTAAACCCCATGAAGTACGAGTGGTGTTTGACGGCTCCGCCCTCTATATGGGCCAATCCCTTAATTCTGAATTGTTACCCGGACCAAACTTACTCCAATCCTTGTTGGGAATACTCTTAAGATTAAGACAATATTCCATTGCTTTCGCCTCAGATATAGAAGGCATGTTCTTACAAGTCAAGGCGCTGGATAGGGATCGAGACAGCCTACGATTTCTGTGGTGGCCTGAAGGAGACCTCAACCAGAAACCAGTGGAGTACTGGATGACCATCCAGGCTTTTGGGATAATCTCGAGCCCTTCAAACGCCTGTTCCGTGGTGCGCACCACTGCGGATGACAACCGAGATGCCTTCTCTAAAGAGGTGATTGACAACATCAAGCGAGATATATACATGGACGACAATCTAAAGTCCCTTCCATCAGTCGAAGAAGCCATTGATGTCGCTAAAGGAACGGTAGAGTGCTTAAAAAGAGGTGGATTTCAATTAACTAAATTCACCAGCAACTCCCGTGAGTTTCTGGAGTCGATCCCGGTAGAAGATCGAGGAGCGAAAGACCTGGATCTAATAAAAGATGATCTCCCAGAAACTAAGACCTTGGTTTGAAATGGGACACCGAAAGAGATATCCTGTTTTTCCAACTAAAACAGCGAGATAATCCAGTTCGGACTAAACGGATTTGTTTAAGTATCCTGAGCACTTATTTCGATCCATTGGGATTTATTAGCCCAGTTATATTGATTGCTCAGAGTTTAGTACAACAAATGTGGCTTGAAAACCACTCATGGGACGATCCACTTAAGGGAGAATTATTAAAGAAGTGGATGACATGGGAAGATTCTCTACCAGCCATCGAGAAATTTATAATTTCCCGTTCATATTTTGGTCATGTTCTCCCTACGTATTCCTATCAACTCCATGTGTTTGGAGATGCCAGCGATATGGGAATAGGTATAGTAGCCTACCTAAGGGTGGAAACTCCGGACGGAATCAAAGTTGCCTTGGTTACTTCTAAGGCATTGATAAACAATAAGTTGAAAGTTCCTCGAGCGGAGTTAAAACGGCTCTATATGCTACAGCCATCGGCCGGAATGTAACAGAACAGATCGACTATCCACTGGAGAAAACTGTCTATTGGACCGACGCTTTACTCGTGTTGGAGTATATAACCAATGAAGTCTGTCAGTTCAGCGTCTTCGTTACCAACAGAGTAGCCATTATACTCAGTCGCACAACGATGGATCAATGGAGACATTGCCCCGGAATGATTAATCCAGCAGACATCGCCTCCAGGGGAGCAACTCCACAAGAACTGGTAGACACTCCAGACTGGTTAGGTGGACCCGACTTCCTCTACAAAGAAGAAGAAGAATGGCCTCCTCATCTTACTACAGCAGAGATTAGACAGGCCAAGGGAGCGGAGAAAGTCAAACCTAAAACTCGGGCGAGTAAATCGAAGTTATTCAAACCCATGGTAGATCTGTCTGTACTACATATTTCCGGAGACGACGCTTTGGATCAGAAACCCACAGCCACAAATAAACTTGTTGTGGAAATCCGTGAGAAGGATTGGAAATCTGGAATACCAGATGTCTCGCAAGGACTCTCACCTCTTCTGCAGAGAGCGATACATCACTACAGTTGCTGGAATCGGCTCTGTAAGGCCGTTACATATTTAAAGAGATGTTTTCACCATCAATACTCCGGGATGAAGGCCAAAGGTGATACCGCTCCAATAACATCAGTGCAGGTCCATGTTATTAAAGATCTTCCCAAATATAAGATACCCGACAGGTTTCTGAAGGAGAAGATCTGTTATCAGGAGCATGAAGAAACCAACAAGCAGATGCTGAGACTCCTGCAATGCTATGAGGATTCCGATAAGTATTTCCTGTTGTTGAGAAATCCACAGATGCGCTTAAGGGATCGTTTCTCTAGCACAATGATAGATGGGTTGATACGTGTTGGAGGAAGATTAACGAATGCTCCACTATCCTTTGACACTAAGTTTCCCATACTCATTAGAAATCTTGAAATACAAGTCAAGATGATTGTAGACGTTCACAGCAAACTTTATCATGCTGGTAGGGAACGAGTTCTTAGCGAAATTCGAACTCGCTATTATTTTTATAAACCCCGTAGAGCTCTGAACCAAGTTCTTAGGAACTGCATACCCTGTAGGAAAGCATTCAGTAGGCCTTTAACACAGCGAGAGGCAGAATTACCTAGGGAACGAGTAAGCTTCTATGAACCACCCTTTACTAATACCGGTGTGGATTTATTTGGTCCCATTGAAGTATATCGTGCTAGGACTATAGTCAAGAGATGGTGTGTCATCTTTGTTTGTATGACTTGTAGAGCTATCCATCTCGACATGGTGAACGATTTATCTACCAACAGCTTTCTATTAAGCTTACAACGACAGACCGCTCGCTTTGGCACTAGTAACACGATGAGATCTGATAAGGGAACAAACTTCATTGGTGCCAACAATGAAATCAAAGCTTACGTCAAAGATTGGAACCAAAGACAGGTGGACGATCAGCTACGAGTAACAGCGTCTAGCTGGACCTTCAACGCCGCTGACGCCCCTTGGTGGGGAGGAAGTTGGGAGAGATTAATAAGAAGTGTGAAGACAGCATTTCACTTTATAGTGCCTTGCCGCGCGTATCTCACCGACGAACTTTTGCGGACGTTAATGGAGGAAATCGCCGCCTATCTCAACGAGAGACCACTTATGCCAGTCTCATCGAGTCCCGATTCCCTGGAAGCGCTAACACCCGCGCATTTCCTACTAAAGAAACCTGTAGCCATGCTCCCACAATCGGAAATCACAGACGGAGATGAATACTGCCAGAAAACTTGGCAACTCATGCAGTTGTTATCCCGTCGTTTCGCTGACCATTTCGAAAAACATTATCTGCCCACGCTACAACTTCGAACTAAGTGGTTTCCGCAGCAAGAAAACGTCAGCGCTGGAGACATGGTTCTTATTGTGGATATAGATCTTCCACGTAAGCGGTGGTAGACAGGTCGTATCATCGAGACTCACATCTCGGATGACGGTTTGTGCGATCGGTAGAACTCGTCGTCATGCGACGTAACTTCAAGAAACCGGGAATTGTTGCCCAGTTGGTCGCTTATGTTTACTGGAAAGAGACAGAGAACTCTCCGGGAACTATGGGAGGCAAGATACTCTTCCCACGACCACATCCCTAATCCAACAAACATCTAGGGACTCCCCAACTTAACAACGGCTGGAGTGGGTGTATGACTATATTTGTATTTGTTTTATTCTTTTATATTTATGTATATATTATTATGTAATTTTATTATAATCGTTTTCTTTAATTTTATTCAGTAGAATGTTATTTTAGCAATTATTTAGTAGATTAGTGCAATATATTCGCGTTTATTACTTAATTACTTATACATTATATATTTAGTGCGACGGCGAGAAATAATTCTTTTTCTCCTTCCTTACTGTCCGTATTACATTACAAATACGTGACTACAGTAAGATAAAATGTCCGTACTTATTAAAGTACAATAAAGCCACTACTATATTAAGTATTATTGGTAGGCAGAGTATTAGGAATGCAAAATTCAGATCCTCGTGTCTCGGCTAAACCAAGCTCTGGGTAGACCTTGGAAACGACTTGCCTCTTCTCACTGACATTGCTTCGTGCGATATTGCTCTCATACCGTATATTAAATAATACATATAGTAGCGTGATGTCCTTTTAACAGTAGCATATAACGCAAAATAAATCTGTTAAACCCTTTGACCATCTGTAATTCTAGTCGATTAAGATATTGCGGCACCCACCGATATACTTGAAAGACAAATTCTAGAATCAGTGGTTAAAGTCCCCAGACAAGTTCTGGAATAAACTGGTGCCCATCTTAAATATTAATTATTAATATTTACAAAATCTGTCGAATTTTAGATCCTTTAAAATTCTAGTCGATTAAGATATCGTAGCACTTACCGATACTCTTAAAAGGACAAAATTCCTAGAATCTAGGATCCCAGTCCCCAGACACGTTCTGGAATAAAATTACGTCTATTTAACATTAAATAATAAAATTTACGGGAATAAATTTAAATTCATATATTTCAACGAATTTAATAAATTGTCATTTTATACAATTTATAACATTCCCAAAATTCCATTAATTAATGGGAGCGGAGATTCACTCTATTAAGTGTATTGGTGTGCGAGAGTCTCCAATATATAGTCAATAGCCGATAAAATTCATAAAATCATATATAGAGAAGATATTGACAATTAAAGAATTACTATTAAATAGCATCCCAGATCTGTATGCATGAGAATTACCCTAATTCTACCGCTAGCTTTCCATAATGTCACCATGGCAACAACCACGCTAGAATTAGAAGTGAGTTAAAAGAACAATAGAAGGCTTGCCCCATTGAATAGCATAGGGAATAAATAGCGCACTGCTAGTATCCAAGGATACATAATAAATAAAGTGACATTCTGGAAGGTACTGACTAACGGACAAATGGCCCGAATGTGTACAGTTTATGGCAGTTGTGTTGAATTTGTGCGTTCATAGGTGAATGTTACTGCTAAAGTGTGTTTACAGTAGCTAGTCGCAATTGTGAAAGTAACCCTAACTCTCCAGAAAGAACCTGAAGTACATCTAAGCCTTTGGGACGGACAGTGGAGTGACTTGTGCCGGTTATCGTTGTTGTTGTGTGGCTACATCGTTGGCGAAAGCACAGCGACGACGGTACATCGGCGCTGAGGATCTTGCACTGTCCGGGGGCAAAAGAGGGGTAAGCAGCGACGCCCGCTAGCCTAATATATAAACTCATTATAATATTGATAAACTCATAGCAGATATGACTGAGTTGATAGAAGATGATCTTGGTATCAGGGAGCGATATACTCTACCTTTACAAGCATTTGTCGATAGCTTGATACGCGGCGACGCTGGTCCAACTACTACGGAGGATGATGGTCGTTATATCGAACCGCCAATGTCCCAGGAGCAACTTACGCGTGAATTGGATTATAGAAAGTTCACCGCTCGCTATACGCATCGTAATGGTACGTATATGGACTTCTTAACTACTGGCCATCCTATCGATTTACACGATACGGACGATGTAGACACCGAAAGGGAAATGGTTTTATTTAAATATCATACCCAGCGGAGTCGGAACGATCAACCGAGAATAGAACACGAGAACTCTATTCGAAACAAACTCGAAAGGGAAGACGTTGAAGAGCCGGATAAACGCAGCGACTTCAACGACTATTTGGAATTCCTGAGAGAGACATACCTCAATATTGCCAGTCAACAAAATCTCGAAACTCGATATCCCCAAGGTATACATCATGATCCTATGATAGAACTCAAACGACTCTATTTCACTATGATGTATCTTACTGCCGATCGGCCGCTACCTGTCGTCCCAGATAGCTTCGAACAGATGGAGGAATACTGTAAAACTGGAGAACGATCACCCGCGTTTCCCCTGCAGGACGTGCGTCTTTGGTATTACTGCGACGAGTGCCCTAGACCCAATCAGCAAACGGAAAGACATAAACATCCGCGGAGACGTTGCGCTAAACACAGTTTTACACGATATACTTATGGGAGTTTCGAGCGAAACCTGTTTGACGTATCCCCTGCGGTCGCCCGACTCAAACGATCCTTGAACAAAACAATGATCAGAGTTCCGGAATACTCGGTCAGACCTCCTCATTCCTCAGTTAGACCTCAGACTCTTGATCCTAATAGTATCACGGATCCTCCCGAACTGTATTCGCTGTTCAAAGATCTAGTGTTACCCGAACAGTTGATCGGTGGTACTCCGGTAGTAGGCTCTCTAGATATTCGCCAACCCTACCTAGCTGGATTGGGACGCGGTCATCTAATATCGCCGTTTAACCCACACAACCGTCCTGGCTTCACCTCGATACAACCCGTTACGGAAGTCGAAGAGAGCGTCGTATGAAACGCGTTAGACACTATTCGGCAGAAAATCGGAAAAGGAACTTACGATTGTTTGGAGAAACGTAAATTGCTACAACAAGTCCAAGCGGTGAAGGAATTAGCTTTACCCCAGTTCGATAGAGAAATACAAAATCTCGAAGAGGACATCGAACGTGGACGAACCTACTCTTTACAAGAGTTCCTAGATGAGCGTCTACAACAACAAGCGGAGGAAAATCAGCTCGAGGAGAGACATATAGAACTAGATGAGAGAGAAGAAGCAGCTTTAGCTCAACCCGAAGCTCAAATCCTTATGACGGATCTCTACTCTAAAACCATCCTTCATCCCTCGATGGTTCCCCATTTCGGAGACAAACTCTTTGCGACGGTACAACCCCAACCGGTTGATATCAACCTAAGATCTCGAGATCTTATCGCTGACGCCCCCATGTTGCAACGTCCACCCATCGAAGCCGCTCGTGTCGATGGTATACTCGTTGAACCTCCGGACAATAGAGCAGATCTTGTCCGTCGCATGGTACACGATGTAAACATACGCGCTAGACCTTTACCGGACTCGTTTTATGGGATCAAAGATCACCCTTATTACGTTAACCTAACACAATATTACATGGTAAAACCGGAAGATCCTACACATAGTCTGAGGTTTCTGCCACTCATAAATCCTCTCGATCTTGTCGAACTCGTAACAACTGCATAAACATCTGGATCAGTTGGTTAAAATAAACTCATTTCGAAAACCATACAATGTTTCCAGAATAGAGAAAGAAACAATACCTCCGTATAATCTTGATGGATTCATCAAAACTCGTTTAGTACACTGGAATCTTGACGTGTTATTCGAGGAGGAAAGAATACAACGATATGGAGATGTGGAAACATATACCACACAATATTTAAAGTATAGAGACCTACCTAATGCTAGCGAATGCGCTACCTTGTGGCATCCTGTGGGAATGACTCTCGAAAACGCCACTAAAGAGTGGAATGAGACTCTTAACGTTATCGAGATGTATGGAGTTGTCACCTACGACAACAAAGGTAGCGTTCCGGTTGGAGAACTGGGAACTACGCGGATGATACACATACGAGGACTCGCTGGTTCTACCCACGTATTTACTCGAGCGTGTTCCGATGTGATTGATTATTCTTTTGAAACTCTTACTGAGACACAAAAGAGACTCCGACATGGACAATTCGAGCTCGCGCAGCGTTACGTCGCCGACACCGAGCGCAAACCGGCCATGGGTATCGATGGATCGATGTTACCCCAACCCGTGCTCGAGATGTTGTTTAACGAATGAATCTTTAAAATCGGCTCGGCTGTTTATGGAGATCTACAAAACGACTTTCGGAATATGGAAAACATTCCATACCCTTTCGTGGATACTCAGCTGATTGCTCCCTGGGCAGAAGGCCGAGGTTTCTTCCACACTATGTATGCCAATACACCCAGCGGCATTACCAAAGTACAACGAACCTCCATCGGACATCTTGCCTTTCAAGAATACGGATGGAATTTCAAGGTTGGAAATCCTATAAATTACCAACAAGTATATGGAGATCATTATTCTCGTTTATACTTTGATGGACCATTGACCGCACCTGGCGCCGTGTATAGCTTTATGAGTGTTCCACTTCGTCCCTCTTTAGCTATATACACGATCTTTGAAAACGCAGCACTTGCCGGTTGGCTAGCCGATGTGTGCAGTCGTACCATACGCGCCCATCCCTTAATACTTGGAACCAAACTTGCCAAGTTAGATGAACACAATAAATTCATCCGCTTCGAATGTTTCAGGCGCTTTCTGACTCCGTTCCGTAACGGTGATAGTCAGTTCAAGGACCGCGCTCTGACCAAACTCAGCCTAAGAGACTCAGCTGCGGAGAAGCTAAACAGCGCGGGATTTGCTCTCTTTCAGGACGTTTGTATACAGAACTTACATTCATCTGTTATACAAAGACCCCGAATACCCACAGGTTATTCTGTCGTAGAAGTTCAGACAGTGGGTCCGCTTGCGGAGACAGCCGCACCTACCTCAGCTATGCAATTGGAAGACGAACCAATCTGCTTAGAGTCTGAAGCGATCCAGCCTACAGCGCCCCGGAGCAGCGATAACGATTACGTCTTGGAGTGGTATCAAGGTCCACAATGTCTCACCGCATACGATTATCGACACGCCAACTATGTTTCTCGAAAACGTTGTCGATTATGCGCATCGAGAGACCATTTCACCCCTATGGACTCAGACGTACCCTGCTCCTATTTCCATGAACAGCCGATGATGGAGATCTATTGTGCGTATTGCAGACTTAATAACTCGCATATTTTTGCAGTCTGCCCCCAATTTATGATCCAATGCCACCACTGTCAACTTAAGGGACATGCCAGTTATAATTGCCCCTTTAACCGCGATTTAGAAAGCGTAGATGAGATGATTACCCTGCGCTACATCCGAGCTTGGGAAGCGAACGCGGATTTACATTATGAGGCCCACCATCGCTACTACCCTGGACGCTCTTACGAGGGAGTTTACGCGTTCCATCCTTATTTATTCCCGTCTGTGGAACAAAAAACACGCACACCGAGTTACGAACTAATGAAGCGTGTTGGTGAGTGTATTTCCACCAAATTTGTTCGAAAATATCTTAGGAACGTCAATCCTAACGATATTACTTCATATCATTTGATCAATTTCATCCGTCAAGACCCTGAGTATGGCGATTTATTTATCAACTCGCACCCTGAGTTACAGGAAGTATCTCGACGGCCCTATGAATATCGAGCCTGAGAACGTGAGCTGGAAAGAACCATTAAACCAAGGAAGTTTCTCGCCACTCACGGTCCGCCTACCACCATTGTCCAGACGACCTGTCAAGGACCCGTAGGAGCTGCTGTCCTAAGACGCGCCCTAAAAGCCGTTAGACCTCGCTCCACTGAAGTTGATATCGATCAACCAGGTACCTCGACCGGCGGATACACCGATCGTAATCCTAAACCTTCTGATGCAATTGTATTGCACCCTTCACCCAGGAGTTACAGCCCTCCTAGTAAAGTGGCTCGCCCCAAAGAGAAAAGGACTCTTGCTAACCTCAAAAAACTGCGTAAAAGCCGTCCGCGTAAGAAAGACTAACTGTTTAGAGTATTTTTATATTTTAGAAACTGTGATTTGTTATATTTTATAGACTTAAATCCCATTTTCTGGGAGCGGTGTAAAGGCTTTTGCGTAATTAGCCGGTTATTTTTCCCGTAAAGTACTCTGTAGTTGGTTTAACAGGCATAAAAGGCCGTGTCCTTACTGTATTGTTGTTTTAGAGGACATAAAAGCCATTTCTTCTGTATGTGTACTTTAGCGGACATGATTAGCAATTCTATGACGCAATACGCCGGATCCTCTTGAAACAGTGTAGCTACCATGACGACGGCTAACAGCTGATATTGCCACGTGGAACATCTCTTTGTTCTTTGTTCTCTCTTTGTTCGGTCGACCAATCAGAGCGTTTTTTGCCTCTGTGTTGGAGATTGTATATAGAAACTAGTGAAGTGAGTCAGTATGTGATTTTGTCCACAGCCTACAACACCGGCGTGGAACCTCCGTGTTTCAGTCTTTAGCTCAACATTAGTAGGCTTAATTATAGAACGTATATCCGTTATCATACATACCTAACATACCTCACTGAACTCATAACATAACACAACATATCTTCTTCATACCTTAAACTTTGTACTGCTATTTACTGTCGGTTATTCATTATATTTGTTGATGGAATATTATATTTGGAATACTGATAAACAATCAGACACCCCAATCTTCTTGATATACTAAAGGTTAGAGAGACCGGATACATATAACGATTGCGACTTACATTAAGTGGTTTGAAGTGAATCTAATGCTATTTTATAGGCCCTACACGTATTGTCTGTTGTTCTCCTTATATGTGACTAAAATTAGTGAAGGTCGGCAGATTAGTGTGCAGCATTGTGCAGTATTGTGTATGATCGTGATTGATAACGAAGCATCTCCTAAAGAATGCGCCATATACGTGAATCTATAGCCATCCCGTTGTGTCTAGTTTAAGTCATAACTCTGTTTATATATTTAAAGCGCCACGTCCTAAAGGAACTGTTAATATTTCCCGAAAGTGAATAATATTTGTCAGAGATTATATATATTACGATCAGACGAATAATACAGTAGGCCTACCCCGCAATACGGTTAGGCTTCCGAATCCAGTCTCCCGGGTATATCCAGCGGGTGAATGATCGCGCATAGACTGGATTCGGCTAATGTAGTGTATCAAATAGTTGTCATAGGCTAAAGACTATCTATCATCTAAAAGACATCCAAATTTGGCAGGTTAAACTGCTAAAGGTCTGAAAGCGCGAACAACCACCTTATAGGTGAGCGAACGGGAGAGTTCGAAATGGCGGGGAAACTGATCAGGAAGAGAAAGGCGGAGTCAGGAGGAAAGGAGATACTGGTGGATTTCACCAAGAGGCATCCGGAAGAGAGGACGAGGGGATACTATGACCGGTTAGGAAAGGGTCACGCAGCACTAGCACTACAGGACCACTTCAGGGAGATGCATGAACAGCGGCTGGTCGGGACCTACGGGACGCCGTCGCTGGACAACGCGATCTTCGAGCATTTCCACTACGTGGTGAAAGGGGACGAGGCGAAGTTCGGGATTCCGAAGTACGCGAGAGAGTCACCGAGGAAAGATTGGAAGAGGTTCATAGAGTCCGTGAACAGGGGAGGATACATGATCCTAGACGACGAAGGGACCGTGGAAGACGAGGAGGGTTCAAGGAGAGGATCGGCAGGATCAGCCAGGACCATACTCCTACATTTGGCCGCGCCAAATGGGGACATTTTCCTATTTGACCTGGGAACGTATGGGAAGAAGGATGGGCCGAAGTTGGACCGGCTGCCGAGGGCGGTGCAGGTCCTAGTGAGGGAGAAGTCGACGATGAAAGTGGGATCGGCGATTCGCGAGGACGTGGAGAGAATCATCGGTCCGGATGCCAACAACCTCCTGGATATGCAGAAGGTCTTCATGGCTATGACAGCACCAGGGAGGGGAGGGGAGTTCACCAGGTAAGTTCAGGGAGGAGGAGGCCAGGACGCAGAGTTACGGCTTCGAGGAACAGGCGGGCTTAGATGAACTTCGTTGGGCTTCATCAGGGAGTTCGGGGGAGTCTCTAGGGCGAGAACTGGGATGGACGGTGGGATCGCCGAAACAGTCTACGTCGGGGTTGCAAGCGATGCCCATACCAGCGGGCGCCGAAGGCGACCAACCGCTAAGGAAGTTAGGGGAGCTAGAGGGATGGAGAGCTACGGGCGAAAGCCAAGGCGGGAAGGGACATAGTGGATCCACCGGGATACCGGGGTTGGAGCCACTGCCAGAGGAGGATGAAGACGACGACGAGTTCGGAGAGATGCCGCCCATCGGGAGGATAGGCCACTCGGACACGGACTGGGTTGGCGGGAGGGTGGTGACGGCCAGTGGGGCGAGGGCCTCCTGGGATAGACCCAGCAAGCGGGCCTGGGTGCACGAGGAACCGGCGATGGATTTCGCGGGGAGCACTATCAGGTTGGGCGAGCAACCGGGGACGGCACCACGGGTAGTATTCGGGGAGACGATGCCCGAGAGGGGCGAGGAGATCGACGTAGACAGGGACACTAACGTCCAGAAGTTCGCCTACCAGCGACTCCACAGACCGCGGAGATCGCTTGGGACGAAAGACGACGTGGGGCGGGAGACATTGGTGCTCGGCTGTGACTACTGTGGGAGACAGACCCACCAGGAAAGGAGCTGTTTGTACCGATTCCAGAAAGGGACTAGTTGTCTCTACTGCCGCGAGTCGAGCCACAGGATGGGGGCGTGTCCACGGTTGCATAACCGATGTTCGAAGTGTAACTTTCGGGGACACTACGAACGCCAGTGCGACCGGATGGACGATGAAGAGAAGTTCAGAATCTTCGAGGAGTGGGCCGACATCGGGGCCATGATGCGGCAACGCATGAAGGCCCAGGAGTTCAAGTGGGGTTTCTTCCTTATCAATCAGGAGGCTCACTTGGAAATCATAAAGCGGAGGTTACCGTTTACCTATCAAGAGGTAGCAACGGCGGCATCGTATGCCGGGGTGATAAATACACAAAGGTATTTGGACAGGTGGACGCCACAGAACCGAGGGGAGTTTATGGATTTCCTGGCGGAGCACATGCCGCGGGCAATGAAGATGATCTTATGGGACGCCACCAGGGGGAGACAACAGGGCCACTCGGAGGGGCCACCCACGAAGCGATATCGGGAGCTGATAACGCCGGCACCCAAGGAGCCAACGACCGGGATCAGTAAGGAGGTGGCGGCGAGAGTCCGAAGACAGAAAGCGGATCCCAGAGGAGCGGTAGTGACCAGGAAACGACCCAGGGAGGAGGACGGCAAAGGGAAAGACTTGAGGTGGTTCCCAAAGTCAGGGGGGATAAACTAAGACTTTGATGTGGTACGCCTGGAAGGTGCCACGTGAGACGTGCGAACTATTAAGTACAAATTTAAGTAATCTAAATAATCAAATAAGTGCAATTTGTATGTACGTACGTAATAGCCAGTAATCTACGAGAATACATACGTTCGAAGTAAGTACTATAGTCATTCAACCTTTCTCAATTAGCTACTGGGACTGGGGGGCCAACTGACTATGGCACTATGGACGAGACACCAGACGATTTCACACTTCTTGAGTGCGACGGCACAGGAGGGGGGGTGAGACTCGTCAGAAGGGATGGGGTAGTCAAAGAGGGGTCGAGTGAGGGTGATAGTGCGGAGTACGGAGAGAGTGCGGATGCAATTCAAGTGTGGGGGGGAGGATAAGAGACTGAGTGAGGGACAGGGAAGTCCGAGAGTTAGAGCGAAAGAGAGGAGAAGTAGAGGAGAGTCAGGGTGAGAACAGAGTGGAGTTGAAGCGGCGAAAGTGTTGGGGAAACAAAAGTCGTGTGAGAGGAGCGCACGATCGGCCCGACATGGGATGCCAGGCGAACCGGGTAGCATTATCATACCCATAGGGAGCGGCCTGAAAAACCGGCTCCGAGAGAAAATAATACCACCCCACGCCCGATACTAGATCGGGATCCAGCGGAATTGTAGCGCACTTTAGGTGGATGCTATCTTCTCACCGGGAAGATAGCATGGGGGGGAGTGTTAGCGTATTCAATTCCGCTAACACCCCACAAAGTAAGCCGTTAAGCAATATTGGGGGCCACGAGGTTGGGTAATCAACCACTCGTGTCACCCCAACAAAGTGGGAAGGAGAAACATATGCACAATAGGGGTCAGGGGTTACTCCCCTGACAGAGAGAGAATTGCAAGAGCAAAGGGAAGCACTTCAGAGGGGGGCAAAGGGTGACAAACAGGGATATTAGCCAATGGGGGGAAGGCACCGACTGGGTAATGCAATGAGGCCAACCCGTGCAGTATATATTATCTGTACAGTGATCATTTGTTCAGTTATCTCAGTCTGTCACTACAGTCACGGTAGTACGGTGACAATTTAGACCGTCATCGCCACACCAGTTTACTCAGTACATTCTACCGGTACATCAGTTATCTCATTTCGTGCTATCAGATATTTATCTATCCTATATTATTAGAGAACGTCGGAACAAGCAAAACTCCTCTATCTTTTCCACCGAACGGTGCGGCCCTTGACGCGTACATAAGCAACACCGGATAAACCGGGATCATCTCGGATCCCGTCACATTTTCAACAAATTCCACATTATCTGTTGTTTCTTCAGTTTCGACAAAGGATTCTTTTGAAATCATTACAATAAAGAAAGACATAATTTCGTAGGGGTTATGCCGATTTAGCCGTATTTCAAACTTTTCACCAGCTTCGTTGTATTGTGTAATAACAATTAACCCCTCTATCATGGATAATAGTAAAATGTTGATTAATTTTCCCACATGATCAACTTTTAGGTTGTAATCTAAGAGATGAATGCTATTTTCAGAAGCATCAATATCAATTGAGCTTAAAACTTTCCTGGCTTTTTCAGAAAAATCGATTTTATATTTATCATCTCCTCGACGGTAAATTGTATAATCAATAACAATATAGGCTTCACCATCTTCTGCAAAAAATGAATGCCTTACTATTGGCATAACCATATCGGAATCAGAAGACATTATTTAATTTATTATATTTAATTATAATATAATAATATATATATATTATTTTATTATATTATATATATTATATATATATATTATATATATTATATATATTATTTTATATATATAATATATATAATTATATATATTTAATTTACGACACTCACCTGTCCAAGGAAGAGTTCCGTGACGCAGTTTGTCTCCGGTACGGTTGGTCGCCAAGAAATCTTCCCTCTCGTTGTGTCTGTGGGTCGCGATTTTCTCCTTCCCACGTTCTGTCGTGTCCCACTGGGGGGTTCCCCTCAATCAGACACAACGAGATCCGCGATTTCGTCGCCGACTCCCTGACTGAGGTGGCCCACAACGTGGCTGTCGAGCCGATGCTCCAGCCGCTGACGGGGGAGTCCTTCACTCTCCGGTCCACCTCGACGGACCAGCAGGCGAGACTCGACGTGTCAGTAAGCGAATTCTGGGGCAACCGCTTCCAGAAGATGTTTATCGACGTGTCGGTGTTCAACCCGCTGGCGGACACCAACGCAGCGATGTCGCTGGACGCCGCCCACCTCCATCACGAGGCGAGGAAGATCCGGAGATACGAGGAGCGGATCCGTGAGGTTGAGCACTCAACCTTCACCCCCCTCATATTTTCCGCTTTCGGGGGCATGGCGCCGGCTGCGAAGCAGTTTGTCAAGCGGCTGGCGTTGAGGCTGTCGGAGAAACGACAGGTTCCCTACCCGGAGTCGGTAGCATGGGTGCGGCGACGCATCAATTTCGCCTTACTCCGGTCGTCCCTGATGTGCCTCCGTGGGTTTCGGTCGGCCGCTAGAAGACCGGTGCGGGCAGCGGTGGCGGACGCGTCCATTGTGTGGGCGAACGCGGACTCGGACCCCGGGGCGGCTTAGATGTTAGAGGTCTGGCGGGTTTGTTGGGTACTGGCAGTGGCAGACTGGTGATGGGTACTGAACCAATTTGTATTGTTTGTATTGTTGCTAGGTAACAGTTTGAATCAGCTGGTGGTGGGTTATATTTGTACTTGTTTTGGTGCGTTTTTATATTCGAATTATTGTATGTTAATATTATAATATATGGAGGCTTTTGAGTAAAAAAAAAAAAAATTTAATTTATTTTATTGTAAATCAAACAAACAAAGTAAAAACTTTTAAACTAAAACCATTATAAATGATTAATTGTGATTAAAGCAAGAGATTATATATAAGATATTTTCAAAAATAATACAGGTCTTAAACTGAGAAGGTTGGTTGGTTGGTTGGTTGGTAGCGAGAGTAGGAATATGAATCATTGGGTTGTACGTAATAATAATAATCAATAATTATAATAAAAACGCGCAGTATAATGTTAGTTGGCTTTCAATATGCCGCAGATGCTGCGGGTTAGGTTAGGTTGAGTAACTATGGAAATTTGAGAACGTGTACGTGACGCGTAGCGGAATTTCATGTATCATACTGGTTGGTTGGTTAGTTAGTTAGTTAGTTTGGTAACAGCGGCTGAGTAGCTCTAGCGGTGGGTAAATCGTTGAGTTGGCAATCGATATAATATAATAGCGTGGCGTGGTGTGGGGGCTAGCCATGCATCGTGAGGTTAGGCTACGCGAAGATGAATATGCAACGATTGGTTGATGCAGCGACGCGAATCAATACTGACGGGTGGTAACAGCTGTCGAGTAAGGCGGGCATCGCGAGGTTAGGCTACGCGTAGGTGAATATCGGTGATTGGTTGATGGCAATGACGCGAATCAATACTGATGGTGACAGATGGTCATTAAACACCGTAATTTAGCTCCGGAATTTGGCATTTTGAATAGTCCTCCGAGATATAGCCCATAGCCCAAGCTAGGGAGGACTATGGTGAGGAACCCTCATCCTCTACTACTCATATCCAGTAGTTCTTTAACCGTGTTTCCAGACTCCATTCCGTCGTCTACATAGAAGCCGCGTCGAATCATATCAACGGCTTTGGCGCTATACTTCTCCTCTTTCCCCTCTACTGTATCCCTCACAGCCACAGTCGTCGTGAATGAGGACGACTTGGCCCCCATATTCAGTACCACCATCTTGTACATCGGTATTGTTGACGGTTCCTCGTCGCCGTTGTACCATAGGAAGCGCTGGCTGTCACTATCCTCCTCCATCACACGGACTTGGTTAAACATGCCTTCAATATCGCAGGTGAAGGCGTGCCTCCCGTTTCTAAATCTCAGTAGGACCTCAATTCCTGAGTTATAGATATTTGGGCCCTCCAACAGAGAATCATTTAGGCATTTGCCGTTGGTTTTAGACGATCCGTCAACTACCATCCGCAATTTACCTTTCTTTGAATCTAAAGCCACTTGAAGTGGCAGGTAATAGGTCCTGTCCGTGTTCGGTTCGTCGACCGGTAACTCCACGGCCCATCCTTTCTCGACATACTTCCTTATCATCTTGTGAATTTACTCATCCTTCTCGGGGCTCCGCCTCAGTGTTTGCTTCAATTTACGAAGCCTCGTGAGTACCATTCCCTTGTTATCCGGTAGCGGTAATTTCGGTTGTTTCCACACCATCCCTATGGTGTACCGCCCCTCGTCGCATCTCATCGACTCCTTCACGCTTTGTATCGCCTGTTTATCCTCTACCGAGGTTCTGACCCCGGTTTCTTTTAGTCCCTCAAAGTCCTGTCTGAGTAGTCTCCTGAGCTGCTCCTCCGCTCCTTCATCTTCCATCTCCTTTATAGTTCCTGTGAACATGCACCCTGATGTCTCCGACATCCTAAATGGAATCTTGGTTTTAATTGGGCCGCTTAGCGTCCACCTGAATGGTGTTAAAATTGCTATCGGATCACGCTGTCTGTCTTCGCCGAAGACCGTCTGCATTCTCTCGTGGGCCATCGGGCAGTCCATTCCCACTATAATGGATACCTTCCTAACGTCCACCTCTGGTATCGAGAAATCAATGCTGTCCAGGAATCTGTATTGTTCGACCTCGATGTTGGTTGGTCGCCTGGCGTTGATATTTATCAATTCTATCACCTGGATGGGGTCGATGGTCGCCCCATAATCGCATCCCGGTGCTATCGCTGCTATCCCACACCGTCCCGTCCTCATCTCCAGGACCTCATCTTTGCTGGAGATGGTTGTTACCGCCATCCTACTTGGCCTCGTCTTTAGTCCTATCTCTTCGGCCACCCAATTCTCGACCAATGTGAAGGCTGCTCCACTGTCGACCAGCATCAGCGTGGTTACTGATCGACCGCCTTCTATGATCACCCTCACTGGTACTACCCCGAGTAGTACCGTTCCTCTCTTCTTCACCCCTACGGTGCTTGTCGCCATTGCCTTGACCGAACTTAATTGGTGTTTCTTTGCATTGATCAGCTCTGTGTCCGCCCGCCACACATCGATGACAGATTCCACTCTTCCTTGCATATTCTACTTGATCTTGTTTGTGCAACGCTTGCCAATATCTGCAGTTCATGGTCTGATGAAGTGCGTTCGTGTGCAATTGGCATTTGTTGTTTGGATTATAGCCATCCTTATACAGTGCCTACAGTTATTATTGTTTGGGTTCGGCCTACTGGGCGTGTTGGGATTATGTTTATTCGTGTTGTTATTTTGCCCCTGTCTGCCCCATGGTGTGGCCCTACCCCCGGCTACATGTGGACTAGCAGTCCCCTGCGTCGCTGTGTATGGCAGCGATTGTCTAAGCTTTGGCAATACGTTTGCCGTGTTGTGTTCTGGTTTCGGCCTGTTATATTCGGTCTTTGGCCCTTTCCCCAGACTATCCTCGCTATAGACTGGGTCTGTGCTCAATTCGGCATTGTAGTTGAGGAAGCTGGACATTTCCGCTAGGCCCTGTTCCGCACCCTTCTTCTCCTGGGTGGAGAAAGCGATTTTTCTCCACTTATTGCGCAGCCAGATCGGCAGTGCCTGCGCTATCGTGGTGATGTTATTAGATGCGTTGAGTTCGTATGGCGCATCTGGCGTCTTCAACACGATTAGAGCTTTCTCGACTTTGTTCGCAAACGTCTTTATGCTAACGGGGTTATCCTGTAGGCCACCCGATGTTATGCCTGTCAGGGTCTGCCGGATGATCTTAGCCGGGTGCCCGTATTCCCTGTCTAGGGCCCGCCATGCTGTCGTGAAGCCACCCTCGATGCCCTGATACTGCCTCACGATGTCGTACGCTAGGCCTCCTGTATATACCTGTATATATTTTAGGCACTCCGCCTGCGTCAGGTTCTTGGTTAATATCTCGTTGCTGTACATGCGCCGAAATTGCAGGTATTCTTCCGGCCTACTTCCGTCGAATTTAAATGGTTCTACGGGTGGTAGCTCGATTCTGGTCTTAAGTGCATCGATTAATGTAGCCATTCCCATTGCCTGTGCTTCCAATGGGTTCGAAGGATGCTGTACAGATTCTCCCGTTGGGTGCGGTCCGCCCGTCCTGTCTGTTGCCTTCCGTTGCGTCGGATATATCATTGGGGGTAATGGCCCCCTCCATATTTCCGTGTTGCAAGATCAGTTCTCGTCCAGGGGGTTCGATGTTCTTATTTCTGTTTGAGTATATTGTTGATGTTGTAATGGGGGAATGTCACCCTGCCCCCCCCCCCCCTCCCCCCCCCCCACCGGTGGTATGTTTGGTACTGGGGTTGATGTTAATATATTGGGGCCCATACACCTATCCGCAATAACTTTCCCCTCCCCTGGATATATGTTATGTCCCTGCATGCTATACTCATACTGCTGTGTTGGTACCGGTATAGGCCTATCCACTTCTGGCCTACCTACCGGTATGTACTCCGCGACCTCCGGGTCTAATCCCGTCATCCGCGCTACCCTATCGCCTACACTATCTCTCCCAGCATGGCCTATAGTATGTGCAGTAAGGCCTACAGTATGTCCTGCAGTCTGTATGTGTCCCTCTGGACCGAAGTTTAACCTTCTCGAATAATCCAAGAAGTCCTCCCCGCGACTACCGTACCCTCGATCGGCAGCTACATCCCGTCGGGAAGTTTCTCTTCGATCCCCTCTCCTATTCTCATCCTCGTACCGGTACGCCCTGTACCCCTCTCTCGGCGTATAGTACACCTCGTCAGGTTGCGTCTCTCCGGGGCGATGGCAATCTCCCGGAGTTTGACCCCACTGACTCCCTAACTCCATCTCCACTACTGACGGCTCGCTATCCGTCCTCGCTCTCCTGTCGCTCTTCTTCTACTCTCTTCTCTTCTTCTCTCTGCAGTGTAGCGTCCCCGCTCGCAAGATCTCTCGTCGACCTCCCGGTTAAACTCCACTGTTCTTCTTCCCTCTTCTGACTGGGCTCGACGTCTCGTCGCTTGCCCGCTCGCGACGCCAACTTCCCTCTCTCTAGCCGTTCGCACGTCGCTGGGGATATTCGTAATCCCACTACTATTCTCCGTTGCCGCGTGCTGCGGTTCACCTAATTCGCCCCACGCATTATCCGCCGACGCCTGTGGGACACTCTCTGCCCCCCCCTCTCGTCTGCCCCTAATCTCTCGTTGTGGGGCTCCTGTAGCCCCCCCCCCCCCCCCACTCGCCACCTACCACTTTACTATCTCTCGCTTCGCTTCTACGCCCCCCTCTAGTCGACGCACTATCTCTACTGCGGCTGGGTCTATTCACCCCCGCCTCTCCCTCTATCACTGCGTGGCCTGGCAGGCTCCCGTCGGGTCGACTCACCCCCGCTACTCCCTGCGTATTAACTACGTGGCCTTCGAGGCTCCCTTCGGGGTCTCTCACCCCCGCTACCCCCTGCGTACTAATTATGTGGCCTTGCAGGCTCTCGTTGGCCGGGCCACCTATATATGCCGCGTTTATATTAATAGCACCATTATCAATATTATTTTCTAAATTATTTAATTATTAGAATTATTTTGTGCTGAATTCGGATTATTATTTAAGTTATTCTGTATGTTTGAATTAGAATCGGGATTATTCTGTTCATTTGAACTAAAATTATTATTTAGATTATTTTGTGTATTTAAATTTAAATTATTTGAATTACTTTGTATATTCGAATCTAGATTATTATTTGAATTATTTGGATTATTTAAATTAGGATCGTTCGGATTTAAATTATTGTTACTGGGCAAAATATTATTTCCTGCAATGAAAGTTTGATTAGGGTTGCTACGGTACTATTAATATTAACGACTTCTAACGTATTGTTATTACCCCCCCCCCCCCCCCCCGCCCGTACCCCCGCCAGTCTTGGGTCTGTCGTCCGGTCCCTGTAAGTGGGGTATTAACAAACGTTTCCATAACCTCTGGCTCCTCGTAAACACTACCCGAGCCAGCCTCACTCTCAGATAATCCCAACTGCGCCAGTTCCAGTCAGCGCTTCTGTTTGGCCTGATATTGCATAAGCCCCCTCAACCGGGCATGCATATGATCCCGCATGCGCTTTCCCGCTCTCTCTCTCTCTCTATCCTCTCGCAAACTTTGATTCGCTAATTCTGTTTCTCTCGCCACCCGCTCTCTACGCTCGCTCTCCACTCTTGTTTCTCGCTCCTTACGTTCCTTCTCCACTCTCGCTTCTCGCTCCTTACGTTCCTCTACCTCTCTCTCTTCTTGTTCTCTACAATTTCTCGCTACTCTCTTGGCCCTCTCTCTACACTCCCTCGCCAACTCTCTCTCTTTCTCTAGCAACGCAGTTCCCTCATCCAACTGCTTCTCTAACTCTTTCTGGTCTAGCGCCACCATGTCTAATTGACACGCCAGATCTATCTCTAACACCCTTTTTGCTTTTGCAGAGGATGTAGCGGACTTATCGGTTGCGACGGACCCCCGTCGCCTCTCTGTCCTACTAACTTTCCCCTGCTTTCTGGGGTTCTCGAGTCCACCAAGAAATGAAAACAAATAAGTTGGTGCCAGTTCCCAAGAAGGGCAACCTAACACTCAATGGTTCTTTTCGGGGAATCTCATTGATCTCGATTGCTGCAAAGCTATACAATAGAATTCTATTAAATCGCATCAGGGATCCCATTGAGAGACTGCTCCGTGGAAATCAGAATGGGTTCCGTAAAGGTCGTGGGACCATGGAGCCCATTTTGGCACTTAGGAGGATAATTGAAGAATTATCAAAAAAGAAAGACAGGCATCTGGCTATTATCTTTGTTGACTTCTTCAAGGCCTTTGAATTCAGTCTCCCACTCACGTATGTTCAGCCTACTTTCATTATATGGGATTCCTGATGAAATTATTGCAGCAATCAGATCAGTATACGATGGTTCGACAACATTTGTGTCTACTGTTGACGGTGACACAGAACCATTTGAAGTGTTATGGGGCATCCTCCAAGGAGACACACTTGCACCATTCTTGTTCATTATTGTGGTTGACTATGTTCTACGCATGTCCTTAGATCATCATAATGATGATGGGGTGATGATAACTCCACCTACTGGCTCCAGAAGTCGAGGAAATCCTGCCAAGTACCTAACTGATCTAGACTTTGCTGATGACTTAGGAGTACTCTCAGAATCATTAGAGGGAGCCCAACGGCTCCTCAGCTCATTAGAACATGCTGCTTCTAGTGTTGGTCTTTTTATTAACTCCAGAAAGACCAACATTCTGACAGTTAACTTTGAAAGTCCTCAGCAAGTCTCTGATCGGATGAGCATAAGCTCAAAGGATGGTATGCTTGAGCATGTGGACGACTTCTGTTACCTGGGATCATGGATCCGGAAGTCAGGTCATGTAAAATCTTTTGCGGACATAACAAGTCATTTTTCCCGCAATGCGCAGTGTAGGTGCTTTTGCGGACATAACAAGTCATTTTTGCCGCAATGCGCAGAATACTCTAAGATAGCCCTAAATGTATCCAACGACGGGAAGAGATTGGAGCTCAGATGACGAAATCTGTCAGCTGATTTCCTGTAGACGTAGAACCTCTTTGTTCTGCCTATTCAGCCAATCAGAGCGATTTTCACTTTGTGTTGGACAGAGGCCTATGGAAAACCGCGCAATGCATTACGGTCTTTGTTTACCTTTTTCTGAGCCTCAGAACCGGCTTGGAATCTTCTGTACTTCTGTTTTGGAAGTTTCAGACTTTGGCCAAAACATTAGATGGCTTTGATTATAAGAACGTAAATCTGACCCAATCCAATCTGACCTGGATCACCGACATACTGACTCATTGCTGAACTCAATGCATTACGTAACACATACTGACTGTTCACCGCATTATTTTACTTCTATTATTAATTGTTGTTATATTGATGTATATTGCTGATATATTTGGAGAATACCGATGAATAATCATAAAACCCCCAATCTTCTTGATTACTGAAGGTGAGAGGAACAGGTTACCAGTAGCAACTGCGACTTAAATTATAGTGGTTTTTGTGTGAATTAAATGCTATTTCATAATCCCTACAAGTGTCAGTTGCGTTCTTCCTTATATATGATAAAATTCAGTGACGGTCGGCAGATTAGTGTGCAGTAGTGTGAAGTAGTGTGAAGTCGTGTGAAGTAGTGTGAAAGATAATAAAGCATCTCCTAAAGAATGCGCTATTTACGAAACTCTATGGTCATCTAGTTGTGATTAGTATAAGTCATAACTCTGTTTTTATACTTAAAGCGCCATGTCCTAAAGGAACTGTTAATATTTCCCCGAAAGTAAATATATTGTCAGAGATTATATAGTAACGATCAATCAAATAATACAGTAGGTCTACATTGCAATAACTTTCAAAGCACCCGAATCCAGTCTCCCTTAACTGTGGGTGAATGATCGCGCACAGACTGGCTTCGGCTAATGTAACTTCAGTACACTAAATAATCGATATAGGCTAAAGTCGATTTATAAACAAGAGGATAACTAAAATTGGCAGGTTAAACTGCTAAAGGTCTAAAAGCGCGAACAATAATAGATTTTATAGTTTCTTTATTGCACCGTAGGCAATAAAGTCGAATGTACTGGTCGTACGGTAAGCTGTAGGCCTAACTGCCAGACTACCCGAACCGGTACTTACAGGTACAGCAGTATTATTCGATTTTGATAATTATATACCGGTAGGTCTTGATATTTAATCAGGGATTGCAGTCCTGGTTTTTTGTTGGGATTTTACTTATTTCTGTTAGTTTTATTTATCTGTAAGTGTAATATTGAGCAGAAGGCGTGTAAGCCTGCTCAGATTGTATAAATAATTTGTAGGCTGGATTGTTGTCTGCCTGTTGTTAGGTCTGAAGCGATTGCAGTATGTGTAGAGTGTCTGTCCGATAAAGTGCTAGTTAGGAAGGTGGGGGCATCCAGTGTTGTAAAGTAAATCCCCCCCGAAAAAATAAGTCATACTACTCGGTTAGAACGCCTACTAACTAACCATTTCGGAGTCTGCATATACCGTAGTTTATTTAGGCCTGACAGTAGTCTGCCAGCATTTGGTCTGTATTTTATTTAAATAGTGTGCACGGGTAGCGTAATATTTATTATTCAGAGTCTATGCGAGTATTCGCAACCACCAATTCCCCAAATTTATTCCTACAGTAATTGTGCTTGTTATACATACCGTAATAGTTAAATTAACCCCGGTACTACATCAGGGCTGCTTGGCATAGGTAAAGACTGGTGATTTTGTGCTCCGGTCACTCCAGCAGATACCGTTGTACTTTTGGCTGTTCAAGTATATTTAACTGCTGGTTATTTGTTGTATAAGTACTTGTACCTAATTTAGGGTTTAGAGTACAGTGCTTTCCGAAATTAATTTAGTGTGGAGGCAGTATATTTGTGTTGTAACGTGGTTAATAGGCACGTTAGCTCTGGTTGGCTTCGGTAATTAACCTCTAGGTAAGGACACTCCGGGTACATAACGTAGTACTTATAGAGCTAAGACTATAAGTCGTCAGACGGTGGTATTTTCTTATCTGGACAATGCAACTTACTTACTACTGCTTTATTGTTTTCAAATACCGTAGTTTCCTGTCAGTTTGTAAGAACCAGAAATTCTAACTCCTTGTTAGGCTGGTTTGTAGATTTCTTGTAAAATTACCCTAAAAAAAATTGTATATGTAACTTGTTATTGTTTATTTAGAGGTTGTAATCTCAAACTGTAATTGTAAGTAATTTGTAGTGATAAGTAACTTAGTAAAGTAGAATAATTTGTATTAGTGTCCAACAAGTAGCACTCCACTGAGTGCGTTCAGCTTCTGTGTAGTGACTCCTTATCCAGAAATAATAACATTTATTTCAAATATTGTCAAAAACCCATTGTACGGGTATATATATATTTATAAATCAACTCAATCAGATTTATAAAATAGTAGGCCTGTTATACATCAATTAGGTCTTAATATCAGTTGGACTACTGCTTGATAACAGTAATAAGTAAAAGGGAAGTAACCCTAAAATTCAGAAATTCAGTTATTATAAATAATTGACATTACCAGTATTTACGGTAGGCTTATTATATATATTTATATAAATTTAGGCTGAAATTATATACCTTTATTCTGTGACTAATCCTAGTCTGTAATAATACTTATATTTATATATACTATAGGTGTATACCAGTATTTACGGTAGGCTTATTATATTTATTTATATAAATTTAGGCTGAAATTATATACCGGTATTCTGTGACTAATCCTAGTCTATAATAATATTTATATATATATTATAAGTGTATACCGGTACTTTAATATATTATATATATATCACGTTACACTGAGTAACGGTATCGGTAATTAATTACTAGGCTTACAGTTGATACTGAATTACTAGACTTGCTTTAACTGTCGTTATAGTAGTAGGCATTCAACTGTAAAATAAATCATGGCTGACACAAAGCAAACACTGTTAGATAGTCTCCTAGAAAGAACAGTCTGTGACTCAGATAAGAGTATAGAACATCTGAGACCGAAGTCCAAGTCCCCTCCTACTGTAAGAAAAGTCATCCCTACAGTAGTAGTATCAGACCCTAGGCTAGTAAAGCACCATAGGTCTATTATAGGCACTAGGGCTCAAGTTAAGCGGGACCAAGAGGCAGCTGTTAAACAGCAGCAACACCCGAACCGAGAAATTATTTCTCAATGGCCCGATAATTCTAGCAGTTTAGACACTGTAGAGTTGACACCCGAGATCGGAGCAATGATGGCAGAAGCGGTTTATCCAGATCCACTTCTAATTCTTCCTGGAGCCGTACTCACGAGAGTATTGATCGCTGTGGAAGAACATCAAATTGATTGGGCGAGAAGTAAGCGATCGACCAGGGACAGTTATGCGGGATACACGATGGAGGAACTGAGGTCTATTGTCGAGATGCAATGGAACTTCCCCGGACCCGGACTCCCATTTAACTTATCGGAAGCTGCCTGGGAGGACTTATACAGGATGGGAGTAGTAAAGGACACTCGAGATCCAGCTGTGTTGAAGAGGTCAGCAGCAGGATATGTCCAGGGATTCTTCAGCTCTTTGGAGCGATTAGAGGAACACCTGTTTCAACAACGTCAAGGACCTCAAGAGCAGGGAGAGCTGCTTTATCAAGTACGAGAACGAATTTTATGGATCAGACTAATCCTTTCGGCCTTTGAGGAAGCCTCAAAGAGGAGCCAAGACACGTCGTTGCAAGTGGCCGTAAAAACTTGGTTCCAACGGGTGAGTCATAAAGTCCAAGGAACGACGCAATGGAAAGCTCAGCTAACCGAGCGCATGACCCATGGAGAATCAACAGACGCTACCTTTTCTCAAGTGGAAGGCAAAGTCACATCCGAAAAACCTCAGAAGAAGGATGCTATTGACATCTATCTGTCGTATTATCAACGATTTATAGGTGACAAAGAGTTAAGGAGACGGCTAGCTGGACTTCACCCTAATAGTGAGGGAGCCAAATTTGTGTTGGACTCGTTAGATGCGGAAATATTAGCCGCGGAGCAGGCTAAATTTGATGAAAGCATCCTCATCGCTATGGACCAAGAAGAGCACCTAAAGAAAAAGCAAATAGAAGACCGAAGGTCAGCTGCCGCAGCAGAATCTGAAAGGAAAGCGGCAGCGGTCGCGGCAGAATCTGAAAGGAAAGCAGCAGAATCTGAAAGAAAAGCGGCAGCGGCAGCAGCAGAATCTGAAAGAAAAGCAGCAGTGGCTGAAGCAGAAAGACGAGCATCTGAAGAGACAACCCAACTAGAGTTGGAAAATCTTCAAGCAAAGCAAGATTACTTAAATAAACAGAGAACAGCTACTCAGATGCAGCTGCTAAGTCGATCTACTCCCAGGAGACAGGGATTTACATCCTCTGATGAAGGCGATACAACAGATCCTGAAAGTAGAGGAAATAAATCTTGTTCCAACGGACGTAGAAGAACTCCACACCGTCAGAAATTGCCTAATTTGCCTCCAGCTGTGAGAAGGCAACTGGCTAATGGAGATTTAAGTAATCAAGAGCCCACAGACCAAATTATTAGAGTAGAAAGACTCCCTACTATAGTAGATGAGCCCGAAATAATTAAGCCTGTCATTGAAGTCACTCCGGCAATAGAGACTGTTCGCGGTATTTCAACTTTCCATAACGCGAGTTGAATATTTTTGTATTTTATTAAAATTGATTATTCTGATATTACTACTGGGTGCGGGACCATGGGTTTTGGGCACATTCAATAAACTGGGGGCGATTTAAGGGCGAACTTTGGGGCAACTTACAGGGTACGGGAATAATTTCATAGTTATAAGGGCCAGGGGGGATGGAAAATGCAAGCAGTATTCAGGTTAGCCTGAGTACTATTAGGCCCTGGCCAACTTCCTGCTGCCTGTAGGGGTGGATTTGGTAATGCGCCAGGCCTAACGGACAAGGACTGCCCTTAGCGGTCCCTGGCCAACGGCAGCTACTACGAGACTGAAAAGAACTCGGAACGCTGACTGCTTGTGTCAGAGATTTGCGACGGGCACCAACGGCCCCTTAGTAGCCAAGCCGTTCTGGTTCTCGATGATCGAACCCCGGGGTTCGTGAGGGGTGGAGCGGACACGCGAACAGGTGGCCAACTTAAGACTGCCCCCTGACCTAAGCCGTACTGGTTCTCGATGACCGATCCCTTCGGGGTTCGTGAGGGGTGGGACGGACATGCGAAAGGGCTGGCCACAGGACTGGTTTGACAAGGACTGCCCTTAGCGGTCTCGGGTCAACTGCAGCTACTACGAGCCTGAAAAGAACTCGGAACGCTGACTGCTTGACTGGGATTTGCGACGTGGAATGGACACGCGACAGGGTCGACCGACACCGACACTACGGCACTAAGACTGGGACTGAGGGAAAATCTGGGGAACATTAGGTAGGCTAAAATTCTGAGCGAACAGTGGGTTATTAAATAATATACCGTAGGGATTTATATTATCGTGTATAATTATTGTGAATATTTGGTGTATATTGATTTGGGGAAGCCCAAAATTATTCTTAATCAGGTTTTCAACTATAGGAAGTTACATTAAAGAGTATATCCAACTAATGCAGCTTTTCTCAACCGCAAACTTGCATCTTAGAAATATTCCCTCCCCACAATCAATATCCGGTGACTGGCCGGGGCTCGGTGGTCTGTTAAGTCACGTCTCCAGCATCGGCGTTTTTCCCCCTGGTGTAGGAATAACGGCAACAAAATTAAGAATAATTAATGCGGTTAATTTTGACACGGTGTCAAAATTAAGGATAATTACGGTCAACTTCAACTGGTGGAAGTTGAGAATCCTTCAATACTCTTCAAAAACTCTCTACGTGCTTGCCAGCACCCACTACGAGGAAACTCTGGTATTTGAGTTGAGACAAAGTCGTGGTTTAATTAAACAACAAACTCGATCTAACCAACTCGTAGTCGGCAGATCACAATTCGGGAGAGTTGTTAACAGGGAATGGAAGTATCGATCACACCCATTGATATAATTCAAGTTGAGCCAGGAATCTGGCACGTCGAAGTTGAGGTACAAGGAACAAACGTTGGACGATTCAGGATTACTGTTCGGGTGGTCCAAGCTGAGTACAATACCTACGAGGAACTGTTTTACGACATCGCGTATCTCGCCATCGACGAGGCGTTACAATGACCACAAATAACGTATCCGATACCGACGAGATGGATCACCACACAGACTCGGAAGCCGACGAGGTACCAAACGTCAAGAACATGACCCGTCGGTTAGGGGCTCTTAAAGGCGGAGTAACCCGAGCGTATCAACGGATGGAGAAACAACTCAAGGGAGTCAAAACCCCCCTCAATGAGGTACAAACTCAGCTTCAAAGTATCCGAAATATCCTACAGCGGTATGAAAGAATGATACAGGCGTACCAAGAGCTCGTTCCCCCCACCGATCTGGAAAACTACCCCAAGATGGAAGAACACGTTGTACATCTAGATGGGTTCCGCAAACAACACCGGAGGACCCTCAGCCTTGTGAGAGGCTATGAGGAACAGTATTACAAGAGGGCTGAAAGAACAGACGCGGAATCAGTACGATCCTCCAGCATCAGGACAGGAGTACATCGCAAGAGAATGGGGTCCACCAGAAATCAGCACTCCAGCGCTAGGAGCGAGATATCCGGCTCAGCGCGCAGTTCTCAAGGGGCGCCGCCACTCCGAGACCAACTGCGAGAGCGGAAGGCATTAGCCCTCAAAGCTCGGATGGAAGATGAGTATATTCAACTGCAAGCCGAGCAAGATGTATTAGCTGCAGAAACACAAAGTCGAGAGGCCGAACAAGCGGCCGAACGACAGGCCGAACAACGTGAACAGGAAGCCGAACAACGCAGGCGAGAGGACGAACACCGCAAACACGAGGACGAACGACAGGCCGAACAGCGCAAACACGAGGCCGAACAACGCAAACAGGAAGCCGAACAACGCGGACGAGAGGCCGAACGGGAGATCGAACAACGTAAATGGGAAGCAGAAATGCGTAAACAACACGCCGAGGCCCAAGCAATTCTCATCCACAAAAAGAATGCGGATATTGCAAAACTCGCAGAATACGAAGCCGCACTTATAGAACGAGATATTCAACTCTACGAGGACTGGGAAAGGGATATAGATCAGGAATATGAACCAATTCCGGTACCGGAGTTAGAAAAGTCATTTACACCAACAGCGGCGAAGCCTCCGAAACCCGAGATCCCGCCCACCAAACAGTCTACGCTATCGGCACAAGCCCCGGTGTTCCATCCCCCACCAGCTACGCTAAAGAATGAGGAACCTTATTTCCCATCCAACACCACGACAGCGAGTGTACCCAAGTACGAGCCTGAAAAGGACTCGGAACGGGACGCCACTCCCCGATCAAATAACCCGTTTACATCGACACCACAAACTCGTAGCCGCGTCATTATTAAAACTCCACCTATTATTGATCCATCAAGTATGGGAGTGAGTGCCAATAACTATAACCCTCCGAGTCACTCCAGTTCAGAGGACGTCAGCATCATCCGGGCGTTGGAGAACCGCCTTGCCATGCCTAAGATGGAGATTCGCACCTTCGAAGGGGATCCCGTCGATTACCTCAGATTTAAGAAACGGTTCTTTGCGCAGATCGGATCAACGGACATAGCCGACGCACAGAAATTGGTATATTTATCGCAATACCTGGGTGACAAACCACGCAGAATTATTGCATGTTTTGAAGGAGGTTCTCATGAGGCATACTATGACGCATGGAAAACTCTGGATAAAAGATACGGAAATACCGGAACTATAATTAATAAAACTCTAGAGAGACTGATACAGGACGCGGGATCACTAGGAGACCCACAGAACATACAGGAATTCTCCGACTCTATGAAGGATGCCTACTATACTCTGAAACCCTTGAATAAGGAGGACCAGGTGAACAACATCCTAAACCTCCGACAGATCGCCCGGAAGTTCCCCGGATGGCTACAAAGTAAGTGGGCTTATAAATGTGTAGACCTCCGGCGCAGACATCCAGATCGAGATCCTAGCTTCCTTGAGATGTCGGCATTCCTGGACGATATCTCCGAAGCCATGAATGACTCGATGTTTTCCAAACAAAGTCTCGCAAAGTTGGACGGAATAGAGAGCAACTCCAGGGGTAAGATAACCCCTCCGAAACCGAGATTCCGCCCCCCACCGGTGAGTACGATGGCCATCACCATGGCTGAGGATTCCGACGACGAAGACTACGAGGAACCGACATCCGCCGAGGAATGGGCATGTTATCTCGCGAATTGGGCACCCGAAAGGGAAGGCATCACAAATTCCCTGCTCTGTCTCTTCTGTGGGGAGAAACATAAAGTGGAATTCTGCAGAAAGTTTCAGTTCGCCGACCTCGTCCCACGCTTCGAGGCGATAATGAAACACCGAGGATGCTTCCGGTGTCTTGGAACAGGTCACTACGTTCGGGATTGCGACCAAAGGTCGTGCTGTGCTGTCTGTAACGACCAACGCCATCACACGCTCCTCCACATCCCCGCGAACTTCGATTTTACTACCCTCCCCTTTCGGATCGAAGCCAGGCGAAGAGGAGAAACAAACCATGTCTTCAAAGGAACCCGGACAACCCAACGGAGAGAAACCAACCCATTTAAAATCTCCACCGATACACCACAAGTAACAAATATTTCGGCCACGATTAATCTTATAAATCGCCGCTACATGGTTTTCGCAAAGGTAATCCCAGTAAGGATCCAAGGAGTCGGTAAATCTTTAACGACACTCGCGTTCCTCGATAACGGGTCTGACGGAACCATCATCGACCGGGACTTTCTCGAGCAACTCGGACTAGAATATGAGCCTTGTAAACGGCCCATACAAACCATCACCGATAACAGAGAGGTAGAGTCCGGGGAGGTGCAACTCCAGATGGAAGGAGTGATGAAGGGCTACGAAACGGCTAAGTTAACTATAAAGAACGCCTTGGTACACACAGACCTCCGGGTGCGGTTCCGACAATCAGCCGAGTACGCCCCCCTCATACAATTGGACCGGGACGATGTAGACCTGAGGTGTCCGCAGTTGGACGTAAACCGTATCACCCTACTGATCGGACTTGATACACCGGAACTACACATCCCCACCGGAGATATCGCCCGATCTATAAACCAGGATGACGGATTTTATGCTGAACGAACAATAATGGGATGGACACTCTGCGGCATTAAGGAGGAAACTATGGACACCTATACCTACCTTCCCAAATGTCAGATTAAAGAGAATGTAACCTCCGTGGGTTATTGCTCAGCTTCGGATCTTGACGAGGATTTGTTTCTGGAATCCGAGAAAACCCAACGAGAGATGACGAAATATTTTAATTTGGAGACCCAGGAGTTCGCGGAAAAGGACGAAAACCCATCCGAAGAGGACCAATATTGTATGGACGTTCTCGACCAGGCCACGTTTAAAGACGGACATTGGTGTTCACCTATGTTATGGAAGGATCCAAACAAACCAATGGCAAACAACGCCAGCATGGCACTTAAACGACTTAAAGGGATTCTACGCCGGCTGAATGACCAACCTGAAATAAAGGAGAAATATAATACCGTAATCCAAGGATATCTCGATGATGGATTAGCAGAAATGGTACCACGGAATGAACTGCAAGGTGGTAAAAGAACATATTATCTCCCAACCCACTATGTAGTAGAAGCCCGCAAAGGTGGGAAAATCCGAGTGGTAAATGACGCTGCCGCTATGTACCAGGGCGAATCCCTAAACAGTCAACTTTACACAGGACCCAACATATATAGCACACTCATCAGCGTATTGATCAGGTTCAGGGAAAACCGGGTAGCATTCACCTGTGACATCAAGGCCATGTTTCATCAAGTTCGTACGTTACCAAGAGACTCGGACTGTCTACGTATCCTATGGACGGATAAAACGCTTACTCAACAGGAGATTAGCCAACTCACGATATGGGACGTAGACGTAATGCGTATGGTCGTCAGGATCTTCAGCGCTAAGGACTCGCCGGTAGCATGCAGTGACATGCTAAAGAGGACGGCAACTATGTGCGAAAACGAGTTCCCTCCAACCGTCATAGAAACCATTCAACGATGCTTCTACGTGGACGACGGATGCGCCGGCGCGGATAACGTGGATGAGGCATATCGGCTAGCAATGGGGATGGTGGAATGTCTAAAGAAAGGAGGGTTTCCGCTCGTAAAGTTCAGATCCCATGACAAAACACTTATGGAAAAGTTTCCGGAGGACATCCGGCTGGAAGATAACAAAATGTATTCGGAGGATGTGGAACATCGTGTACTTGGGATCGAATGGGACATAGAATCAGACGAATTCATCTTCAAGTATAAACCCATACCCAAGCCTATGACAAAAAGGGGATGTTTGTCGATAAAAAGCGCCATCTTCGACCCACTAAATTTCATATCTCCAGTAACCTTGGCCGGAATGAACCTAATTAAGGAAATGTGGATAGAAGGACTGGGATGGGACGAAGAGCTCCCCCCATACCTCAGCGTCAAATGGAGAAAATGGACGGAGCAGCTCGAACACTTACATCTTATGCGGATACCTAGACCATTCTTCCTCGATAAATTGCCCACCGATATCTTCCAGCTCCACACCTTTTCGGATGCTTCGAATACCGGAATCGGCGTAGTCACCTTCTTACGGAGACTAAGTAATGATGGAAACGGCGATACAAGCTTCTTATTTTCCAAAGCAAAAACAGTATCCGGGGAATTCGTAGCAACGATTCCGAGACTCGAGCTACAAGCTGCAGTTTGGGCAGTAAGACAGAATCGCATGGCCATGCGGAATCTACGGATCCCCATAGAATCTCAACACTTCTGGGTAGATTCGAGTATAGTCCTCTATTATCTCCACTCTCCATCACGGCGTCACACCACGTTTGTTGCAAACCGAGCCACGGAGATTAAACAATGTACCGGCCGAGAACAGTGGCATCACGTGAACGGGAAGGAAAACCCAGCGGACTTATCTAGCCGAGGCGCCACCCCAAAACAACTCGGTAAAAGTAGACTCTGGCTTACAGGCCCGGAATTCCTACGGCAGCCACAATTAACATGGAGTACCCGATTCGACCCCGAGCTCGATAGCGGAAAATACTCCGAGGACGATAAAGAAATCCGTAAAATCCATCGAAGCAACGCGGTGGAAATTTATAGTTGTCTGACTGAGCCTGCAAAGGACTCGGGCAGGCACTATAACGTCGCGACGATCACTCAACTAGCGACGTCTCTACATCGGTTGATCGAGCGAACTTCATCCATGAGACGGCTCGTCCACCACGTTATAACCCTTCGCAACTTCCTACGGTGGAAGAACAACAAACCGATAGTTCAACGGAATATACAAGAACTCATTATTGCGGAGAAGTGTATTGTTAGATATGTCCAGAAAGAAAGTTTCCCCGATGAATGGGAACAACTTAGTGCGGGTAAAACGTTGAAACCGGACAGCCCAGTCTACCAACTGAGACCAATGATGGGAGAGGACGGACTGATCCGACTGAATACCCGGATGGCAAACGCCCCGGTCGAATATGAGATTAAATACCCGGCGCTTCTGCCCGGAACGTCGACACTAGCTAAGCTATTAATTCTACAATGTCACGAGGACAACCACCACGCAGGACAGAATTGGATTATAGCTAATATAAGACAAAGATATTGGATCACCCACATCCAGCCACTGATCCGGAAAGTGTTGAAACGTTGCTTCACCTGCAGACGTTACCTAGCGCCACCAATCACCCAAAAGATGGCCGACTTACCAGCCACCCGTCTAGAAGCGGATTCCCCACCATTCTACGTCACCGGAGTGGACTGTTTCGGACCGTTCACGGTTATTGAACGACGATCCAACATCAAATGCTGGGGAGCCATCTTCACCTGCCTAAGATCTAGGGCAATTTACCTAGATATCGTGGTAAATTTGACACAACACGCATTCATCAACGCTCTGCGTCGGTTCGTGGCGAACAACGGAACATGTCGCCACATGTATTCCGATAATGGTACAAACTTTGTGGGAGGAGAAAGAGAACTTAGAGAGGCGATCGAGGGATGGTTTACCAATAACACCGCATCCCAAGTCTGGAAGGAACACCAGATACAGTGGCACTTCCAGACCCCCTTAGCACCCCATACGAGCGGGGTATGGGAGAAACTGATCGACCTAGTGAAACGGTCCATGCGCGTCGCTCTAGGCGATACCCGGGTAACCCATGACACCCTCCGCACAACATCCTGCGAGATCACGGCTACCCTGAACAACCGACCCATTGTTCCTATCCGCGACGACCCCACAGAACTGGAACCCCTCACTCCTAACCACTTACTGGGGAGACCCAAAACCCACCTCCTCCCGGAAACCATGTTCCCGGATCCCAACGAGATCGCGAAACATACAAACTGGAAAAAGGCCCAAGCGTTGGCAGCGCATTGGTGGAGGATTTGGGCCCAGGAATATCTCATAACCCTCCGGACCAGGAGGAAATGGAACAACACTCACCGGAACGTCGCAGTTGGCGACATGGTACTAGTTAGAGAAGATCTCAAAGACCGCGTTCACTGGCCTGTGGCGCGGGTCGTGACCATACACCCAAGCAAAGACGGACTTGCGAGGACTGTGACGATATGAACGAAAGCGGGCCACTACCAACGCCCCATCCAGAAGCTGTGCCTTCTTGAAGGCAATGACAGTGGTGATTCTACAAGAGGTGATAAGTTCCCTACGGATCCTACTGTGGACATTGGTGACAATTATAAATGCGTTTAAACCCTTCTCATCATGTTGACAAACTCTTTTTAAACTGTGATTTATCGACAACGAATTATGGACCCCCTTTAAACCAACTGTAACCACGCAATGGTATTTGTGTTTCCTCGTGTGTTATGTGGAGTCCAGCATCACCCTGCAGATGTTTCGGCTGACGCAGGGTCGTTTATGTTTAGTTTACCCTGATTTTGGTCATCGGGACCGACGATATTGGATTATTGGAAATGGAAAAGATTTGAAGTGGAATTCATTGTATTCATTGCAGTATGTTATGTTGTCCGTTGCGTGCGCAGTTCGGGGCGTAGGCGGTGTAACGAGTCCAGCTGTAGATCCCGGATTGCCGCGCAACACCCCCTCTATCCCGTTATTCTGGTGGGTCCATGGTGCATCCACATGACTTCGACGATAGAGGGTTTTATGTTTCTCAGTCGCGTTATTCTGGTGGGACCGTTACGTGGATTTTGGGGCGTAGGCGGTGTAACGAGTCCAGCTGTAGATCCCAGAATGTTGCGTAACCCCATCCCACATGACTTCGTCGACTGAGCTTTATGTTGTTGGGAGTGTTATTCTGGTGGGTCCCTGGTGCATCCACGTGACTTCACTCCTAGCGTCTTCATTGTCCGTTACGTGCGCAGTTTGGGGCGTAGGCGGTGTAACGAGTCCAGCTGTAGATCCCAGATTGCCGCGTAACACCCCTTCCACGACAAAGATTAACCAAAGAAAATGATTGAATATAGTTGGAAGTGATGAAAAGGATCAGACAACTCTGCTATAAACCTGAATGATGACGCGTATGCTGATGAAAATGAAATGATGCGCACCATGGTGCTGCGCTTATAACCAATGATGATAGCCGGGGGGCTATAAACCCAATGATGATGTGGAAATAAATAAATGTGAAATAAATGGTGGAACTAAATGTGTTGAAATATATGTGGAAATAAATGAAATGAGATGAAATAATAATGAAATGAAATGAAAAAAGACAAAAAAAAGGTATAAAAGAGGTCAAAGAAAAGAATTGGAAAAAAAAAAAAAGGACAAAAAAGTCATAAAAAACTGGTTGGATATTATGTATAGCTATAGTAACTGTAAATGCTGAATGTATTAGCAATAAGATGATAGATGCCTATATAGCAATGTTATTTAATAAACTGAATTAAATAAAAAACTGAATTATTCTGCTATCGCTATAGTTTCAGACTTTCTGGACTTATAATTAACTGAACTAATTTGTAACGGATATAATCGTAAATATGGACCCAAATCGCCAAATTATCGGCGAATTACGTAACACGATAGATCTACTGGAATATTCGCAACCCGGATCCCCTGACTTTGATACAAATTGGAGCACCCTGCTAAATGAGAACGTGCGAGTCATTAAATTCACCGGGCGAGAGGGACCGGATTCTAAGAATCTACGAGCCCTCCGGTTAGCCGATGCTAGTACGAGACTGAAAAGAACTCGGAACGCAAAGGCAACCGGAGGGGACGATTCGTCGTTTTGGGAAACGTTCCGGCAGAGCGTCTACAGATCCCGATGTTTGATCTACGATAACGAGGGAAACGCGACGCCCACCTCGAAAGCGATTACGTTGGCGAGATGTCAAAGTTTCGTCGACGACAAGAGTACGTACCTCGCCCACTGGGGAAACCTGTCGGAGTGTACGGCGACGCTTCGAGAGGAACGCGTATCGATTATCCAAAACCGAGACGACTACCAAGAAAAGTACGGGGCGAAAGAATACGGTCGATCCTTAGTCGTCGTCCTCGGAACCCTGGACGGTTTGGTACTGGTGTGCCGAATATTCCCGACACCCAGACAGGAAGTGCAGGCAGCCGGAGCGATCTGGTTGCTGCCTCCGGAAATCCAAAAGATCCTCTTCGACTTCGACGTTATTAAAATCGGGTCGGATATCAAGGCGGACGTCCGGAACGACTACGCGAACGCTCCCGCAGGAAGAAACCGACGAAACGACCTCAACGCACTTAGCCATTGCATCGACACTGAAACGCTGCTAGCCTGGTTAAGATTCGCCGAATTCATGCGAGGATTCCAAGAAGTGAGACCGACGAAATCCGGGATCGGCTACCTCGCTGTGCTAAACGGCGGTATCGACTTCAAACCCCAGAAATACCGAGACTATAATAAAATATACGGCGGATACCCGGGATTAGAGATAAAGAGCGAGCGAGAGGGTCGATGGAAGGACGTTGATCGGAAGTGGACGATACACCAAAGATGGGAGAATCCCGATCGACGGAACTACGTTTACGTCGTTATGGAATGCTACACCGTCGCTAAGTTTATCTGTAAAACTCTCGATAACCTTATTACGGCGGTCCCCCTTTCCTTCGTCGACTACGACTGGAACGAGGTTATAAACCATGCGTTTAAAGCGGTCGAGAACATTACACCGGGAGAATCGAAAACGCCCGCCGTTATCGATTCCTGGGACGAGAGCGGACCTTACGACATCCCTACGATTACCGAACTTCTCGGTGCGGAGGAGCCTCTGATCTCCTCGGAAGGGGAAGAGATATGGCTAAACGAGGGTGTTCTACTCTCCACCCCGAAGCGACAACTCGAGCCGGAGGCCGCGTACGGACCGGCCGCCAAACGGGTTGCCTCGGCCGAACCGATGAAGAGAGCAGGCGTCTACACCCCACGCGGCTCCGGTAGCCCCGCGAGAGAGGTAGCCACTACAGCCGCATTGAGCGACTTCGGCGACATATGCCAACGGTTATCCCCGTATCCTTTCCCGGGCGGCGAAGATTGGTCGTCGGAGATTCCGAGTACCAGCCAACAACGGACCCGCTCAGCGATACTGGTCGAGGAAGGCCCCAGCGATGCGCCGACACCCGACGATCTCCTCGGTATCCCTCCGTCGAAAACCCCGGCACCTCTTCGCCGACCAGCGGTAGCTACTACCTCAGGACCCTATGCGACTAACCCGTTGGTACGCCGAGCAAACTGAATGGATCCACCGCCAGAAACGGTCATCCGAGTTGAGACCAGCGGGACACAAAGAGGGTTATCGAAGCGAGAACATACTACGCAAGAGCCCAGCATTCCGCGGGCTACCGACCACCGAGAATATTCCGAAGAGCGACCGACGTCTCGAATACTACGCCGGCGTCCCGATTCCGATATTCCCCGGTCGAGAGATGCAGTTGGAGGTATGCGGCGACTGCGGTTCGGAGCAGTGCCCACGCAGCAGAAGGAATCGGGTTACCGATTCTTGCCTCCAGCTCCTCGGGATACTCTATTGCCCATACTGCGCGATATCGGGCCACGACGTTTCGGTCTGTCCGATCCTTTATAACCTCTGCACCACGTGCGGTTTCCGTGGACATTCCGCTAGTCCCCGCTGCTATATTAAATGTCCAACCAAAGACGTTACCGCTATGGGCAATATGGTCATGTTTGAGACATACGCAAACAGCCATTTAAAGACCAAGTTTCGGAGAAACGCTCGGAATATCGCGCAGGAGATGGCGTGCGGATATTTCTCCTTCCCGGAACGCCTCCACACGTCGGCCTCGCTACCCTTCCATTACGTGGATCTGCTACTGAGCGCCGGATTATTCGGTCCATTCGAAGTTATTAGACGATTATATTCGTATAAAGAGGAGTTCGGTGACGGAGAATGGTTCCTAGAGGCACGCAACTCCGAGTTGGAAAGACGAACCGACATGATCCCGTTGCCTTCGAAAGGAAGAGCCGCCAGGAGACAAGCCGAAGCGTTACTCACGATGGATGTTGACGCTCCTCTACCAGCCATAGCGATCGATGAGAGTCGACGGGCGAAGAGACGGAAGGCGTATCAGAAAAAGAAATAGTGGATTGGGATATTCCAGGAACATTTATCGAACATTTATTTTATACAAACTCTAGGCCAAATTAATTAAAAACTATGCAATATTAAATTTGGGATTTTTTATATTGGGAATGACCTACGCAAACTCAATCGACCGACAGACTTCACGAAGGTCATTGGGGGGGACTGTTCGCGGTATTTCAACTTTCCATAACGCGAGTTGAATATTTTTGTATTTTATTAAAATTGATTATTCTGATATTACTACTGGGTGCGGGACCATGGGTTTTGGGCACATTCAATAAACTGGGGGCGATTTATGGGCGAACTTTGGGGCAACTTACAGGGTACGGGAATAATTTCATAGTTATAAGGGCCAGGGGGGATGGAAAATGCAAGCAGTATTCAGGTTAGCCTGAGTACTATTAGGCCCTGGCCAACTTCCTGCTGCCTGTAGGGGTGGATTTGGTAATGCGCCAGGCCTAAAGGACAAGGACTGCCCTTAGCGGTCCCTGGCCAACGGCAGCTACTACGAGACTGAAAAGAACTCGGAACGCTGACTGCTTGTGTCAGGGATTTGCGACGGGCACCGACGGCCCCTTAGTAGCCAAGCCGTTCTGGTTCTCGATGATCGAACCCCGGGGTTCGTGAGGGGTGGAGCGGACACGCGAACAGGTGGCCAACTTAAGACTGCCCCCTGACCTAAGCCGTACTGGTTCTCGATGACCGATCCCTTCGGGGTTCGTGAGGGGTGGGATGGACATGCGAAAGGGCTGGCCACAGGACTGGTTTGACAAGGACTGCCCTTAGCAGTCTCGGGTCAACTGCAGCTACTACGAGCCTGAAAAGAACTCGGAACGCTGACTGCTTGACTGGGATTTGCGACGGGAACCGACGACAGACCCCTTAGCCAAGCCGTTCTGGTTCTCGATGATCGAACCCTTCGGGGTTCGTGAGGGGTGGAACGGACACGCGAACGGGTCCACCGACACGACAGACTCTTAGCCAAGCCGTGCTGGTTCTCGATGACCGAACCCTTCGGGGTTCGAGAGGGGTGGTACGGATACGCGACAGAGTCTACCGACTGGACCGACCCTTAGCCAAGCCGGGCTGGTTCTCGATGATCGTTCCCTTCGGGGTTCGTGAGGGGTGGAACGGACACGCGACAGGGTCGACCGACACCGACACTACGGCACTAAGACTGGGACTGAGGGAAAATCTGGGGAACATTAGGTAGGCTAAAATTCTGAGCGAACAGTGGGTTATTAAATAATATACCGTAGGGATTTATATTATCGTGTATAATTATTGTGAATATTTGGTGTATATTGATTTGGGGAAGCCCAAAATTATTCTTAATCAGGTTTTCAACTATAGGAAGTTACATTAAAGAGTATATCCAACTAATGCAGCTTTTCTCAACCGCAAACTTGCATCTTAGAAATATTCCCTCCCCACAATCAATATCCGGTGACTGGCCGGGGCTCGGTGGTCTGTTAAGTCACGTCTCCAGCATCGGCGTTTTTCCCCCTGGTGTAGGAATAACGGCAACAGAGACCCCTGTACTTCTAGAACCTAACTCTAAATTCCCTTTGCACAGTACAAAACTACCTGTGCCCAGTAGACAAGCTCTGGAATCATTCATGGTCCTGGACGCCGAGCAAGACATAAATGACTTGTCTCCCGTCGTCCCCACGCGTCACCCGGCTACCATGTTGGCGGCTCCCGCTTCCGCGGTTGAGTGGGTGGACGAGAGATGGCGGGGGATGAACCGCCTGCTCAGGCAGCTGGAAGACCATAAACGGCGGTCTTCACAGCAGGTCCGCGAATTGGAAGGGACTGTTCAGCAGTTAAAGGGAACAGTGAGAGAGAGTAGGTTAGAATTGCAAGAAGTGGAACAGAGTATCGCCTTAGAGCGCGATAAATTAGTAAATATACAAATGGTTATACCACCACCCCCTGTAACAATGTGTCAACCTGTTAGGTCTGAAGTATTTCATGCGCAAGGTGTGGAGCCTACACGCATATATACTGCTAGTGAAGTAGAAACTCCTATAGTAAACCCTATTAAGGGTATATAAACCTGTTGATAATGATATCCCATACAGATCTGATCATAATCCGAGAAATTTATATATTGATAACTCGATATTAAATAATACGATGGCTCAAGAAAGTTTTACATGTCAAATGGCTAGAACCGAAGCCCATCAAGCGGTAAAGGTGGGAGATGTCGTCAAGTTTAATGGAGATGAGATGAAATGGTTACCTTTTAATGAATATTATAAAGATAACATACAGAACTCTGTACTATCCAACGGAGAGAAACTTAGATTCCTCATCGAGTGCCTGGAAGGACCTCCCAAGTTAATGGCGTTAAAGTTTATTGGACATCCAGATGGATTAAGACAAGGCTGTGTTAAAGATCTGGACCTCATCAAGGACGATCTTCCGGAAACCAAAACACTTGGTTTAAAATGGGACACGGAGAGAGATATCTTGTTTTTCCAGTTAAAACAGCGAGATAATCCAGTTAGAACTAAACGGATTTGTCTAAGTATCCTGAGCACTTATTTCGATCCATTGGGATTTATTAGTCCAGTTATATTGGTTGCTCGGAGCTTAGTGCAACAAATGTGGCTTGAAAACCACTCGTGGGATGATCCACTTAAGGGAGAACTACTAAAGAAGTGGATGAAATGGGAAGATTCTCTACCATCCATCGAGAACGTTATGATTTCCCGTTCATATTTTGGTCACGTTCTCCCCACGTATTCCTATCAACTCCATGTGTTTGGAGACGCCAGCGATATGGGAATAGGTATAGTAGCCTACCTGAGAGTGGAAACTCCGGATGGAATCAAAGTCGCCTTGGTTACCTCTAAGGCATTGATAAACAACAAGTTGAAAGTTCCTCGAGCGGAGTTAAAAGCGGCGCTATACGCTACAGCCATCGGCCGGAATGTAACAGAACAGATCGACTATCCACTGGAGAAAACTGTCTATTGGACTGATGCTTTACTCGTTTTGGAGTATATAACCAATGAAGTCTGTCAGTTCAGCATCTTCGTTACCAACAACAGAGTAGCCATTATACTTAGTCGCTCTAATGTAGATCAATGGAGACATTGCCCTGGGACGATTAATCCAGCCGACATCGCCTCTAGAGGAGCAACCCCGCAAGAACTGATAGATACTCCAGACTGTTTAGGTGGACCCGACTTCCTGAGTAAAGAAGAGGATGAATGGCCTCCTCATCTCACCACGGCTGAGATTAGACAAGCCAAGGGAGCAGAGAAAGTCAAACCTAAAACCCGGACGAGTAATTCAAAGTTATTTAAACCCGTGATAGATCTGTCTGTACTACACATCTCCGGGGACGACGCTGTGGATCTAAACTCCCCCGCCACAAACAAATCTGTTATAGAAATCAGAGAAAGAGACTGGAAATCTGGAACACCAGACGTCTTGCAAGGACTCTCACCTCTCTTGCAGAGAGCGATAAATCATTATAGCTCCTGGAATCGGCTTTGTAAGGCCGTGGTGTATATCAAAAGATGCTTACATCATCACTATTCCAGGATGAAGATCGCTAATGATACCGCTCAGATGATATCCGAACAGGTCCATGCTGTTAAAGACCTTCCCGCTTATAAAGTGTCGGATAGGTTTCTGAGGGAGAAGATCAGTTATCAAGAGCATGAAGAAACCAATAAGCAGATACTGAGACTCCTGCAATGCTATGAAGATTCCGATAAGTATTTCCTGTTATTGAGAAATCCACTGATGCGCTTAAGGGATCGTTTCTCTAGCACAATGATAGATGGGTTAATACGTGTCGGAGGGAGATTAACTAATGCTCCATTGTCCTTTGACACTAAATTTCCCATACTCATTAGAAATCTTGAAATACAAATCAAGATGATTGTAGATGTTCACAGTAGACTTTACCATGCTGGTAGAGAACGAGTTCTTAGCGAAATTCGAACTTGCTATTATTTCCATAAACCCCGTAGAGCTCTGAACCAAGTTCTTAGGAACTGTATACCCTGTAGGAAAGCATTCAGTAGGCCTTTAACACAGCGAGAGGCAGAATTACCTAGGGAACGAGAAAGCTTCTATGAACCACCCTTTACTAATACTGGTGTGAATTTATTTGGCCCAATTGAAGTATATCGTGCTAGGACTATAGTCAAGCAATGGTGTGTCATCTTTGTCTGTATGACTTGTAGAGCGATCCATCTAGATATGGTGAACGATCTATCTACCAACAGCTTCATACTGAGTTTACGCCGACAGATTGCTCGCTTTGGAACTACCAACACGATGAGATCTGATAAGGGAATGAACTTCATTGGCGCCAATAATGAGATCAAAGCTTACGTTAAAGATTGGAACCAAAGACAGGTGGACGATCAGCTAAGGGTAACAGCATCTAGCTGGACCTTCAACACCGCCGACGCCCCTTGGTGGGGAGGAAGTTGGGAGAGATTAATAAGGAGCGTGAAGACCGCATTTCACTTTATAGTGCCTTGCCGCGCATATCTCACCGACGAACTTTTGCGGACGTTAATGGAAGAAATTGCCGCCTATCTTAATGAGAGACCGCTTATGCCAGTCTCATCGAGTCCCGACTCCCTAGAAGCGCTAACACCCGCGCATTTCCTACTGAAGAAACCTGTAGCCATGCTCCCACAATCGGAAATCACGGACGGAGACGAATACTGCCGACAAACTTGGCAACTCATGCAGTTATTATCCCGTCGTTTCGCTGACCATTTCGAAAAACATTATTTGCCAATGCTACAACTTCGAACCAAGTGGTTTGCGCAGCAAGAAAACGTCAGCGCCGGAGACATGGTCCTTATTGTGGAATCAGATCTTCCACATAAGTGGTGGCAGACAGGTCGTATCATCGAGACTCATATATCCTATGATGGTTTAGTCCGATCGGTAGAACTCGTCGTCATGCGACGTAACTTTAAGAAACCTGGAATTGTATTTGAAACACAACAACTCAATCGCCCAGTTGGTCGTTTATGTTTACTGGAAAGAGACAGAGAGCTATCCGGAGACTATGGAAGGCAAGATACTCTTCCCATGACCACCTCCCTAATCCAACAAACATCTAGGGACTCCCCAACGTAACAGCATCTGGAGTGGGTGTGTGACTACATTATTTTATATTTTTTATTATTTTTATATTTATGTATGTATTATTATGTAATTTTATTATTATAGTCGTTTTCTTTAATTTTATTTAGTAGAATATTATTTTAGCGATTATTCAGTAGATTAGCACAATATATTCGTGTTTATTACTTAATTACTTAATTTCCTAGAATTAAGGATTCTAGTTCCCAGACATGTTCTGGAATAAAATTGTGTCTATTTTAATATTAAATAATAAAATTTACGGGGATAAATTTAAATTCATATCCTCTCATGAATTTGATAAATTGTCATTTTATACAATTTTTAACATTCCCAAAATTCCATTAATTAATTGATCATGGGAGCGGAGATTCACCCTATTAAGTATATTAGTGTGCGAGAATCTCCAATATATAGTCAATAGCCGATAAATTTCATAAAATCATGTATAAGGGGGAATATTGACAATTAAAGAATTACTATTAAATAGCATCCCAGATCTGTATGCATGAGAATTACCCTAATTCTACTGCTAGCTTTCCATAATGTCACCATAGCAACAATCACGCTAGAATTAGAAGCGAGTTAAAAGAACAATAGAAAGCTTGCCCCATTGAATAGCATACGGAATAAATAGCACACTGCTAGTATACAGGGATACATAATAATAACGTGGCATTCTGGAAGGCACTTGACTAACGGACAAATGGCCCGAATGTATACAATTTGTGACAGTTGTGTGGAATTTGTGCATTTATAGGTGAATGTTACTACTAAAGTGTGTTTACAGTAGCGAGTCGCAGTTGTGAAAGTTACCCTGCCTCTGTAGCAAGAACCTGAAGTAATTCTAAGCCCTTGAGACGGACAGTGGAGTGACTCGCGCTGGTTATTGTTGTCGTTGTGTAGCTACTACGTTGGCGAGAGGCACAGTGACAACAGTACATCAGTGCTGAGGATCTTGCGCTGTCCGGGGGCATTGAGGGGGAGGCAGCGACGACCGCTAGCCTAAATTATAATTAATTATAATATCGATAAACTCATATAGCAGCTATGACTGAGTTGATAGAAGATGATCTTGGTATCAGGGAGCGATATACCCTACCATTGTAAACGTTTGTTGATAGTTTAATAAGCGGCGACGCTAGTCAACCCACTACAGAAGACGATGGCCGTTATATCGAACCGCCAATGTCAAAGGAACAGCTCACGCGTGAATTGGACTATAGAAAATTCACCGCTCGCTATACGCATCGTAATGGTACATATATGGACTTCTTAACTACTGGTCATTCTATCGATTTACACGATACGGACGATGTAGACACCGAAAGGGAAATGGTCCTATTTAAATATCATACCCAGCGGAGTCAGAAAGATAAACTGAGAATCGAACACGAAAATTATATTCGAAACCGACTCGAAAGAGAGAATGTGGAAGAATGTTTGTAAAGACAAGTAGAGGAGAACCAGCTGAAGAAAAACCATACGTTAATGTCCAGGGTCCATAATGTGAATAGTTTTCCCCGGGGCGCGTGTGCTCACGGGCGGTCTCCTTCGGGAGGCTGTAATTTCCTCTTACTTCATCCTCTTCCTGCAATTATTGTGATCAGTGTCACAATTAAAGAGTAAGAATGAGTAATGACGTAAAAGGAAAACATGTCCATTGTGGTATCTTATAGATACTACCCACATATCCTTCCTCCTCCCTACTACTATTCTCCCTCTATCTATCGCTATCGAGGATACAAGACGTCGATAGAAAAAACCCTCTTCTTCCCATCTTCTCTACCCAACGCGCTCGGAGCTTTTGGGAGATGATCGATCAATCATAGTGGTATCGTGGTATTGATTGTATCGCCTCCTACTAAACCTCCCCATCCCTTACTATTGATCTGGATGCTTATATTGGTGTCTGCACCTCATGCCCATGTACCATTGTGTTGATATTCATAGTATCACCTACCACCCCTCTTGTTGTTGATTAGATAATCAACAACCAATAATTTCCTCAAGTCCACGGCCATTGATACAAGGACTGAAAGGACACGTTAATAGTCTGTGAACAACTGGTACCATTATGTGTCATAAATCTGGTTGTTCACCTCCCTTAGTGATTGGGGATAAATTCATTTGGAGATGGTCTTCGAATGTTGAATCCTCCTACTGAGATCGTATTTCTGAATATTTCTGAATACGACATAGGCCTTCCCCTGCTCTCTACCATCAATGTAAGACATATTAGGAATACAATAAATTCATCCGATTCGAATGCTTTAGGCGCTTTCTGACTCCGTTCCGTAACGTTGATAGTCAGTTCAAGGACCACGCTTTGACTAAGCTCAGCCTAAGAGACTCAGCTGCTGAGTAGTTCGCCATTTTCAAGAACGTTTGTATACAGAACTTACATTCCTCTGTTATACAAAGACCCCGAATCCCCAAATGTTATTCTATCGTGGAAGTTCAAACAGTGGGTTCGCTTGAGGAGACAGCTACACCTACCTCAGCTATGCAATTGGAAGACGAACCAATTTGCTTAGAGTCCGAGGAGATTCAACCCACAGCGCCCAGGAGCAGTGACAACGACTACGTCCTGGAATGGTATCAAGGTCCACAATGTCTCACCGCATACGATTATCGGCATGCCAATTATGTTTCTAGGAAACGTTGCCGATTATGCGCATCACGAGACCACTTCACCCTGGTGGACTCCAGTGTTCCCTGCTCCTACTTTCAAGATCAACCTACCATGGAGATCTATTGTGCGTATTGTAGACTCAATAACTTACACATCTTCGCAGTCTGCCCTCAATTTATGACTCAATGCCATCATTGCCAGTTTAAAGGACACGCAAGTTTTGATTGCCCTTTCAACCGAGATCTGGAAAGCGTAGACGAAATGGTTGCCCTGCGCTACATTCGAGCCTGGGAAGCTAACGCGGATCTCCATTGCGAGTCACGTCATCGATACTACCCTGGACGTGCCTATGAAGGAGTCTATGCGTTTCACCCGTATCTATTTGCTTCCGTTGAGCAAAAATCTCGCACACCTAGCTACGAGCTAATGAAGCGTGTTGGCGAGAATATTTCGACCAAATTTGTTCGCAAGTACCTCACGAACATTAATCCCAATGACCTAAATTCCTATAACTTGATCAACTTCATCCGTCAAGATCCAGAATATGGTGACTTGTTCATCAACTCGCATCCAGAACTGTAGGAAGTTCATAGACGACCCTATGAATATAGAGCCCGAGAACGCAAGTTAGAAAGAACCATCAAACCGAGGAAATTTCTTACTACTCACGGTCCGCCTACCGCTCTCATGCAAATGACCCGTCAGGGACCAGTAAGAGCTGCTGTCTTGAAACGCGCTCTAAAGGTTGTTCGACCTCGTTCCACTGAGGTTGATATCGATCAACCGGGTACCTCGACCGGTGGATACACCGACCGTAACCCTAAACCTTCCGATGCAATTGTGTTGCACCCCTCACCTAGGAGTTATAGCCCTCCTAGTAAAGTGGCTCGCCCCAAAGAGAAAAGGACTCTTGCTAGCCTCAAAAAACTTCGTAAACGCTGTTCACGTAAGAAGGACTAATCGTTTAGAGTATTTTTATATTTTAGAAACTGTGATTTTTATATTTTATAGACTTAAATCCCATTTTCTGGGAGCGGTGTAAAAGCTTTTGCGGACATAACAAGTCATTTTTCCCGCAATGCGCAGTGTAGGTGCTTTTGCGGACATAACAAGTCATTTTTGCCGCAATGCGCAGAATACTCTAAGATAGCCCTAAATTTATCCAACGACGGGAAGAGATTGGAGCTCAGATGACGAAATCTGTCAGCTGATTTCCTGTAGACGTGGAACCTCTTTGTTCTGCCTATTCAGCCAATCAGAGTGATTTTCACTTTATGTTGGACAGAGGCCTATGGAAAACCGCGCAATGCATTACGGTCTTTGTTTACCTTTTTCTGAGCCTCAGAACCGGCTTGGAATCTTCTGTACTTCTGTTTTGGAAGTTTCAGACTTTGGCCAAAACATTAGATGGCTTTGATTATAAGAACGTAAATCTGACCCAATCCAATGTGACCTGGATCACCGACATACTGACTCATTGCTGAACTCAATGCATTACGTAACACATACTGACTGTTCACCGCATTATTTTACTTCTATTATTAATTGTTGTTATATTGATGTATATTGCTGATATATTTGGAGAATACCGATGAATAATCATAAAATACCCAATCTTCTTGATTACTGAAGGTGAGAGGAACAGGTTACCGGTAGCAACTGCGACTTAACTTATAATGGTTTTTGTGTGAATTAAATTCTATTTCATAATCCCTACAAGTGTCAGTTGCGATCTTCCTTATATATGATAAAATTCAGTGACGGTCGGCAGATTAGTGTGCAGTAGTGTGAAGTAGTGTGAAGTCGTGTGAAGTAGTGTGAAAGATAATAAAGCATCTCCAAAAGAATGCGCTATTTATGAAACTCTATGGCCATCTAGTTGTGATTAGTATAAGTCATAACTCTGTTTTTATACTTAAAGCGCCATGTCCTAAAGGAACTGTTAATATTTCCCCGAAAGTAAATATATTGTCAGAGATTATATAGTAACGATTAATCGAATAATACAGTAGGTCTACATTGCAATAACTTTCAAAGCACCCGAATCCAGTCTCCCTTAACTGTGGGTGAATGATCGCGCACAGACTGGCTTCGGCTAATGTAACTTCAGTACACTAAATAATCGATATAGGCTAAAGTCGATTTATAAACAAGAGGACAACTAAAATTGGCAGGTTGAGCAGGTGAGGAAATTGGCAGGTGAGGACCTTCGAATACGTAAGGGAAAGGCATGGGCAGCCTTGAATAGGCTTTCCAGGATTTGGAAGTCACCGAGAATTAATCGGAAACTTAAGGTCCGATTATTTAGAGCAGCAGTAGTTCCAGTACTCCTCTACGGGAGTCCATGCTGGGCTCTAACTGCTGAGGACACCAAATCTCTGGATGGCACATTCACAAGAATGCTACGCCAGGTTCATTGTGTCAAGTACAATACACACATCTCCAACCAGACACTATATAACATTGGTGGTGTCTCATTGGTTCCCCCAAGGTTGACACTAGAACAAAATCGCCTCCGCTTTGCAGGACATTGCTTTCGCCGTGAGGACCAGCCAGTGCATAATCTTGTACTTTGGCAGCCTCATGGAGTGAATAAGCATGGTGGACAGCCTATGACTTTCTTGAGACGCATCTTAAAGGACACTGGCCTTAAAGATGCGGATGATCTAGCAAATGTCATGGGTGATAGGGAGTTGTGGCGGTGCAATTTTGTTGACAAGCCGGCACAGAATTCTTAAAAATGCAGCTGCAATGCAGCATGCCGATCCTAGTAGTAGTAGTGTCCTTGGATTGGCGGTGGTTAGTAGGGTTGCAGTGCGTCACATCTTCTGATGGATGGTTGCTGTTGGAGTTACTATGTGTCTCTGTCCCCACATTGTATGAGTTTGGAGTTTGGGAACATTCGTCTATTACTAGCCAAGTATTACTGAGTTCGTTGTCGTCTAGGAAGGGAGTTGTGGTCACTGTCGATTTGTTGCTGACATCTTTCACTGTGGTCTGATATTGCTGCATTTTGTGTTCGATCACGAGATGTGCATGCCGCTCGTGCTGTAATTCATCCGCTAGATTTTGGAAGCGTGTAGTTAGGTTGGCATAGTTAGCCTCAGATTTGCAAAGTCTTGTCTGTAAAACAGATATAGTATTTATCATATCATTCCTGAGGTGGTCAAAGTCTGCTTTAAGGTCACCGGTAGTGTGTGGTGTGTTGTCATGTTTTAGCCTTTTTTTGCAGTTTTCCATAAAGTTGTTTTCATATTTGCATTTGTAGAGCTCAATAATGTTGTGTGCCAATTCAAGTGATGATGATCGTGACCTGAGATGCAGAGAGGCGCTGTTCACGGGAGACATAAGAAATTTAGTGCTGTCAAACAGGTGTTCTCTTAGTTTATGTTGAATATCTATTGCAAACTTTGCTACTATGGCCGCACCATCCTTTCTTGGTAGCATAGCAGCATCATGCAGGATAGAGTAGGGCTTAATAAGGGACAGTGGTGTGTTGTCTTCATCCACATTCGCTACACTGTGGGGATTGTATGGGGGGGATAATGTCTGATTATATATCTGAGGGATATCACTGGGTGCTGTATTATGGAATTCATCTATTATTTTTACCGATTTCAAAGTACTTTCCAGCCATGAGCGTAGTTTTTCACTGTTAGTGTGTACTGATTGTAATCGTGTAGAATCGGTAGTCTTGGCAAGGGCGTATAGACAAAGATAGGCCCCACAGTCATAGCTGTTCCTCTGTCCTGGGAATTCTCATCTGTGGTTGATGTCAACCTGCCACTGCTGGTTGCATCCTGATGTATCATTTGTACTGCTGATTAAGTTTAGTATATTACATATAATGTGAGTTTTATCTGTTGTTGCTTTCACCTTGGTGAGACTGCACATTGTATAGACTTTTCGAAGCGGGACATTGGCTACATGCAGAACAAAGTGGTGCTTGCCACAGTCTGGGAAGAACAGAAGCTTCTTTGATTCAATACTGCAGATGGATGTGATATACCTGATGGCACTAGCCAAGTCAAAATTATCTTGTATCAGAATTTCACTGCAGAGTGACGAGTCTATGCATGCTATATGGGGAAATTTTCTTTCTAATATTGACAGAAAAGAGTCTACAATAACTGTGGAGAGCTCCTCTCGTAGGTTAAAATAACGCCAGTCGGGGTCATTGTCTCGTAGAAGAACCAGTCCTTTGGCAATTGGTCGTGTTGTTGCTGCAAGTATCACTGCCTCATCATTGATTCCCTCAATAATGTCAGGATAGAAGTTGGTAGCTGGGCCAACGTTACTGCTTACCATCCTAATGAATGTGACATTGTTGTCTTCTTCGCTGATCTCCTCAACAACAACTGTGTTGTGTTCAGCTAGTGTAGGAGAATGTGGAAGATATGAACAGTCACCCACTGTCGGATTACCTTGCTGCTCACAACCGTTCCAGTCAGGTTGATTCACAATGTCTATGTTGGCAGGTGTGCGTGTGGCTATCGTTATGGGGGTGTGTGATTGGTCCGGGGGGTTATTAATTGTTATATCAAATACAATAGGAGTTTTAGTTTTGGAAATTGTGTGGGCGTGGGCCACATTGTTGGTGGGATTAGCATCCACCATTGGTACAGAGTCTGAAACTTCTCCAATCTTGGTTCTGATACTAGCACCATGACCTGGCGTTGTTCTGATTCTTAAGCCGCGATGGAACTCGGGGGCGGGGGTAATGATGAACCGCGTCCGGCCTCTGTTGGGATTGGTGAACCGCGTCCAGCCTCTGTCGGGATCGGTGAACCGCGTCCGGGCTCTCTAGGGATCAGTGAACCGCATCCGACATCTGTAGGGATCGCTGAACCACGTCCGACCTCTGTATAGATTGGTGAACCACGACCGGCATCTGTAGGGATCGGTGAACTGCGTTCGACCTCGGTAGGGATCGCTGAGCCACGTCCGACCTCGGTGGGGATATCTGAATCACGTCCGACCTCGGTAGGGATCGGTGAACCACGTTCAACCTCGGTAGGGATATGTGAACCACATCCGGCATCTGTAGGGATCGGTGAACCGCGCCCAGCCTCTGTAGGGATCAGTGAACCGCGTTCGGCCTCTGTAGGGATCGGTGAACCACGTCCAGCGTCTGTAGGGATCAGTGAACCGCGTCCGGCCTCTGTAGGGATTGGTGAGCCGCGTCCAGCCTCTGTAGGGATCAGTGAACCGCGTTCGGCCTCTGTAGGGATCGGTGAACCACATCCGGCGTCTGTAGGGATCGATGAACCGCGTCCGGCCTCTGTAGGGATTGGTGAGCCGCGCCCAGCCTCTGCAGGGATCGTTGAAACGTGTCCGACCTCTGTAGGGATTGGTGAAACGCGTCCAACCTCTGTAGGGATCGATGAGACGCATCCGGCCTCTGTAGGGATCGGTGAACCGCGTCCGGCTTTGGTAGGGATCGGTGAACCGCGTCCGACCTCTGTAGGGATTGGTGAACCGCATCCCACCTCTGTAGGGATCGGTGTAACGAGTCCGACCTCTGTAGGGGTAGGTGAACCGTGTCTGACCTCTGCAGGGATCGGTGAAGCGCATCCGACCTCTGTAGGGATTGCTGGATCGTGCCTGACCTCTGTGGGGATCAGTGGACCTCGTCCGACCTCTGCAGGGATCGGTGGACTGCGTCCGGCATCAGTAGGGGTCGGTGAACCGCATCCAATCTCGGTAGGGATCGGTGAGCCATGTCCAGCATCTGTAGGGATAAGTGGACCGCGTCCGGCCTCTGTAGGGATCGGTGAACTGCATCCGACCTCTGTAGGGATCGGTGAAACGAGTCCGACCTCTGTAGGGGTAGGTGAACCGTGTCTGACATCTGCAGGGATCGGTGAACCACGCCTGACATCTGTAGGGATCGGTGAAGCGCATCCGACCTCTGTAGGGATTGCTGGACCATGCCCGACCTCTGTGGGGATCAGTGGACCTCGTCCGACCTCTGCAGGGATCGGTGAACTGCATCCGGCATCTGTAGGGATTGGTGAAACGCGTCCGACCTCAGTAGGGATCGATGAAACGCGTCCAGCCTCTGTAGGGATTGGTGAACCGCGTCCGACCTCGGTAGGGATCAGAGGTGCGCGTCCGGCCTCTGTAGGGATCTGTGAACCGCATCCGTCATCAGTAGGGATTGGTGAAACGTGTCCGACCTCTGTAGGGATCAGTGAAACGAAACCCTCCGAACCATTCCAGTTCGGACGACGTCGGCATTATCCGGCATTGGAAAACCGCCTCTCCATGCCCAAGATGGAGATCCGCACCTTCGAAGGAGATCCCGTCGATTACCTCAGATTCAAGAAACGGTTCTTTGCGCAGATTGGATCAACGGACATAGCCGACGCACAGAAACTGGTATATTTATTGCAATACCTGGGTGACAAACCACGCCGAATCATCGCTTGTTTTGAGGGAGGTTCTCATGAAGCATACTACGACGCATGGAAAACTCTAGACAAAAGATACGGAAATACCGGGACTATAATTAATAAAACTCTAGAGAAACTGATACAAGACGCGGGATCACTAGGGGACCCACAGAACATCCAGGAATTCTCAGATTCCATGAAGGATGCCTACTACACTCTGAAACCCTTAAATAAGGAGGACCAGGTGAACAACATTCTAAACCTCCGACAGATCGCCCGGAAGTTACCCGGATGGCTGCAAAGTAAGTGGGCCTATAAATGCGTAGATCTCCGATGCAGACACCCAGATCGAGATCCCAGTTTCCTCGAAATGTCGGCATTCATAGAAGATATATCAGAGGCCATGAACGACCCCATGTTCTCCAAACAGAGTCTCTCCAAATTGGATGGGATGGAGAGCAATTACCAGAGCAGGGCACCCACTCCAAACCCAAGATTCCGCCCTACTCCTGTGAGTACGATGGCCGTCAGTATGGCTGAGGACTCGGATGACGAGGATTACGAGGAACCGACCTTAGCAGAAGAATGGGCATGCTACCTAGCGAATTGGGCACCCGAAAGGGAAGGCACCACAGCCTCCCCTATATGTCTCTTCTGCGGAGAGAAACATAAAGTTGAATCCTGCAGGAAGTTCCAGTTTGCCGAACTCGTCCCACGCTTCGAGGCGATTATGAAACACCGAGGATGCTTCCGGTGTCTTGGAACAGGTCACTACGTTCGGGATTGCGACCAAAGGTCGTGTTGTGCAGTTTGTAACGACCTACGTCATCACTCGCTCCTCCACATCCCCACGAACTTCGACTTCACCACCCTCCCCTTTCGGATTGAAGCCAAGCGAAGAGGAGAAACGAACCACGTTTCTAAAGGAACCCGGACAACCCAACAGAGAGAAACCAACCCGTTTAAAATCTCCACTAACGCATCACAAGTGACAAATATCTCAGCCACGATCAACCTTATAAATCGCCGTTACATGGTCTTCGCCAAAGTAATCCCAGTAAGAATTCAAGGGGTCGGCAAATCCTTGACGATGCTCCTTGATAACGGGTCGGACGGAACCATCATCGACTGGGATTTCCTCGAGCAACTCGGCCTAGACTATGAACCTTGCAAACAGCCCATACAAACTATCACCGACCACAGAGAGGTAGAATCCGGGGAGGTGCAACTCCAGATGGAAGGGGTAATGAAGGGCTACGAGACGGTTAAGCTGACCATCAAGAACGCCTTAGTACACACAGACCTCCGAGTGCGGTTCCGACAATCAGCCGAGTACGCCCCCCTCATACAGCTGGACCGAGACGACGTGGATCTAAGGTGCCCGCCGTTGGATGTAAACCGCATCACCCTACTGATCGGACTTGATACACCAGAACTACACATACCCACCGGAGACGTTGCCCGATCTATAAAGCAGGATGATGGCTTTTATGCTGAACGAACAATAATGGGATGGACACTCTGCGGCATCAAGGAAGAGACTACCGACACCTATACATGCCTTCCTAAATGTCAGATTAAAGGAAATGCAACATCCGTGGGTTATTGTTCAGCTACAGACCTCGATGAGGATTTATTTCTTGAGACCGAAAAAACCCAGCAAGAGATGACTAAATACTTTACTCTAGAGACCCAAGAGTTCGCTGAAAAGGACGAAAACCTGTCCGAGGAGGATCAATATTGTATGGATGTCCTTGACCAGGCCAAGTTCAAAGACAGACATTGGTGCTCGCCCATGCTTTGGTGGCTAGTAATGTTTTTGATGATAATAATGGTGTGGATAACATTGACACCATTAATGGGAGAGTATGGACTAATCTGCCGTAATACCCGGATGGCAAACGCCTCGGTTGAGTCCCTCACTCCTAACCACCTACTGGGGAGACCCAAAACTCATGTTCTCCCAGAGACAATGTTTCCGGATCCCAACGATATCGCGAGACATACAAATTGGAAGAAGGCCCAAGCATTGGCAGCGCATTGGTGGAGAATCTGGGCCCAGGAGTACCTCATAACCCTCCGGACCAGGAGGAAGTGGAACAACACCTACAGGAATGTCGAAGTTGGCGACATGGTACTAGTAAAAGAAGATCTTAAAGACTGCATCCACTGGCCTGTGGTGCGAGTCGTGGCAATACAACTGAGCAAAGACGGACTTGCGAGGACTGTGACGATACGAACGGCAAAGGGCCACTACCAACGCCCTATCCAGAGGCTGTGCCTTCTTGAAGGCAATGATAGCGGTGACTCTACGAGAGGTGATAAGTTCCCTACTCAGGATCCTGCTGCAGACATTGGTGACAATGCTAAACCTGTTTAAACCCTTCTCATCATGTTGACAAACTCTTTTAAACTGTGATTTATAGACAATGATAATGGACCCCCCTTAAACCAACTGTAACCACGCAATGGTATTTGTGTTTCCTCGTGTGTTATGTGGAGTCCAGCGTCACCCTGCAGATGTTTCAACGGACGCAGGGTCGTTTATGTATTGTTTACCCTGATTCTGGTCATCGGGACCAACGAGATTGGATTATTGGAAATGGTAAAGATTTGAAGTGGAATTCATTGTATCCATTGTAGTATGTTATGTTGTCCGTTGCGTGCGCAGTTCGGGGCGTAGGCGGTGTAACTAGTCCAGCTGTAGATCCCGGATTGCCGCGCAACACCCCCTCTATCCCGTTATTCTGGTGGGTCCATGGTGCATCCACATGACTTCGACGATAGAGGGTTTTATGTTTCTCAGTCACGTTATTCTGGTGGGACCGTTGCGTGGATTTTGGGGCGTAGGCAGTGTAACTAGTCCAGCTGTAGATCCCAGAATGTTGCGTATCCCCATCCCACATGACTTCGTCGACTGAGCTTTATGTTGTTGGGAGTGTTATTCTGGTGGGTCCCTGGTGCATTCCACATGACTTCACTCCCAGCGTCTTCATTGTCCGTTACGTGTGCAGTTTGGGGCGTAGGCGGTGTAACTAGCCCAGCTGTAGATCCCAGATTGCCGCGTAACACCCCTTCCACAACAAAAATTTCCCAAAGAAGATGATTGAATGTAGTTGGAAATGATGAAAAGAATCAGACAACCTTACTATAAACCGAATGGTGACGCGTATGATGATGAAAATGTAATGATGCGCACCCTGGTGCTGCGCTTGTAACAAATGATGATAGCCGGGGGGCTATAACCCCAATGATGATATGGAAATAAATGAAATGTGAAATAAATGTGGAACTAAATGATGAAATGTGTTGAAATAAATGAAATGTGATGAAATAATAATGAGAAATGAAAAAAGACAAAAAAAAGTATAAAAATGTCTAAAGAAAAGAATTGGAAAAAAGAAGAGGACATAAAAAGTAAAAAAAAACTGGTTGGATATTAATGTATAGCTATAGTAACTGTAAATGCTGAATGTATTAGTAATAAGATGATAGATGCCCATATAGCAATGTTATTTAATAAACTGAATTACAAATAAACTGAATTATTCTGCAATCACTATAGTTTCAGACTTTCTGGATTTATAATTAACTGATATAATTTTGTAACGGACATAATTGTAAATATGGACCCAAATCGCCAAATTATCGGCAAATTACGTAATACGATAGATCTACTGGAATATCCACAACCCGGATCCCCTAACTTTGATACAGATTGGAACACCCTAATAAATGAGAATGTGCGATATGTCAAATTCTGCGGGCGAGAGGGACTGGATTCCCGGAATCTACGAGCCCTCCAGTTGGCCGATGCTAGTACGAGACTGAAAAGAACTCGGAACGCAAAGGCTACCGGAGGGGATGAGTTGTCGTATTGGGAAACGTTCCGGCAAAGCATCTACAGATCCCGATGTTTGATATACGACAACGAGGGAAATGCGACGCCCACCTCGAAAGCGATGACGTTGGCGCGATGTCAAAGTTTCGTCGACGACAAGAGTACGTACCTCACACACTGGGGAAATCTGTCGGAGTATACAGCGACGCTACTAGAGGAACGTATATCGATCATCCAGAATCGCGACGACTACCAGGAAAAGTACGGGGCGAAAGAATACGGTTGATCCTTGGTCGTCGTCCTCGGAACCCTGGACGGTTTGGTATTGGTGTGTCGAATATTTCCGACACCCAGACAGGAAGTGCAGGCAGCCGGAGCGATCTGGTTACTACCTCCGGAAATCCAAAAGATCCTCTTCGACTTCGACGTCATTAAAATCGGGTCGGATATAAAGGTGGACATCCGGAACGACTACGCGAACGCTCCTTCAGGAAGAGACCGACGAGACGACCTCAACGCCCTTAGCCATTGCGTCGACACTCAAACGCTATTAGCCTGGTTACGATTCGCCGAGTTCATGCGAGGATTCCGAGAGGTGAGACCGACGAAATCCGGGATCGGCTACCTCACTGTGCTAAACGGCGGCATCGACTTCAAACCTCAGAAACTCCGGGATTATAATAAAATATATGGTGGATACCCGGGATTAGAAATAAAGAGCGAGCGAGAGGGTCGATGGAAGGACGTGGAGAGAAAGTGGACGATACACCAAAGGTGGGAGAATCCGGATCGACGGAACTACATCTACGTCGCTAAATTTATCTGTAAAACCTTCGATAACCTCATTACGGCGGTTCCTCTTTCCTTCGTCGACTACGACTCGAACGAGGTTATAAACCATGCATTCAAAGTGGTAGAGAACATTACACTGGCAGAGACGAAAACGCTCGCTGTTATCGATTCCTGGGACGAGAACGGACCTTACGACATCCCTACGATTACCGATCTTCTCGGTGCGGAGGAGCCTCTGATTTCTTCGGAAGGGGAAGAACTATAACTGCAGGAGGGCGTTCTACTCTCCACCCCGAAGCGACAACTCGAGCCGGAGGCCGCTTACCAACCGGCAGCCAAACGGGTTGCCTCCGCCGAACCTGCGACGGAAGCGGGCGTTTCCTCACCACTCGGCTCCGGTAGCCCTGCGAGGGAGTTAATCACCACCTCCGCGTTGAGCGACTTCGGCGATATATGCCAAAGGTTATCCCCATATCCTTTCCTTCGAAGACTGGTCTTCGGAGATTCCGAGTACCAGCAATCAACAGTCCCACTCAGCGATACTGGTTGAAAAGGGTCCCAGCGGTGCGCCGACTCCCGACGATCTCCTCGGAATCCCTCGGTCGAAAACCCCGGCACCTCTTCGCCGACCAGCGGTGGCTACTACACCCTCCGTTCCTCAGGATCCTATGTGACTAACCCGTTGGTACGCCGAGCAAACCGAATGGATCCACCGCCAGAAACGGTCGTCCGAGTTGAGACCGACGGGACACAAAGAAGGTTATCGGAGCGAAGAACTACTACGCCAAAGCCCAGCCTTCCGCGGGCTACCGACCACCGTGAATATTCAGAAGAGCGACCGACGACTCGAGTATTACGTCGGCGTCCCGATTCCGATATTCCCCGGTCGAGAGATGCAGTTGGAGGTGTGCGGTAACTGCGGTTCGGAGCAGTGCCCACGCGGTAGAAGGAATCGGGTACCGATTCATGCCTCCAGCTCCTCGGGATACTTTATTGCCCATACTGCGCGACATTGGGCCACAACGTTTCCGTCTGTCCGATCCTATATAACCTCTGCACCACGTGCGGTTTCCGTGGACATTCCGCTAGCCCCCGCTGCTATATCAAATGTCCTACCAAAGACATTACCGCTATGGGAAATATGGTCATGTTTGAAACATACGCAAACAGCCACATAAAGACCAAGGTTCGGAGAAATGCTCGGAATATCGCGCAGGAGATGGCGTGCGGGTATTTCTCCTTCCCGGAACGCCTCCACACGACGGCCACGCTGCCTTTCCATTATGTGGATCTGTTGCTGAGTGCCGGATTATTCGTCCCATTCGAAGTCATTAGACGCTTATACTCGTATAAAGAGGAGTTCGGTGACGGAAAGTGGTTCCTAGAGGCGCGCAACACCGAGTTGGAAAGACGAACCGATATGATCCCGACGCCATCGAAAGGAAGAGCCGCCAGGAGACAAGCCGAAGCGTTGCTCACGATGGATGTTGACGCTCCCCTTCCAGCTCTAGCGATCGACGAGAGTCGACGGGCGAAGAGGAGAAAGGCGTATCAGAGAAAGAAATAGTGGATCAGGATATTCCAGGAACATTTATTGAACATTTATTTTTATACATATATATATATATAAACTCTAGGCCAAATTAATCAAGACTATGCAATATTAAATTTGGGTTTTTTATATTGGGAATGACCTACGCAAACTCAATCTACCGATAGACCTCACAAAGGTCATTGGGGGGGACTGTTCGCGGTATTTCAACTTTCATAACGCGAGTTGAATTTTTTTTGTATTTATTTAAAATGATTATTCCGATATCACTACTGGGTGCGGGACCATGGGTTTTGGGCACATTCTATGGACTGGGGGCGATTTATGGGCGAATATTGGGGCGACTTACAGGGTACGGGAATAATTTCATGTTTATAAGGGCCAGGGGTGGGAGGCAAAGTTAAGCAGTATTCAGGTTAGCCTGAGTACTATTAGGCCCTGGCCAACTTCCTGCTGCCTGTAGAGGTGGATTTGGTAACGCGCCAGGCCTAAAGGACAAGGACTGCCCTTAGCGGTCCCTGGCCAACAGCAGTTATTACGAGCCTGAAAAGGACATCGGAACGCCAGCTGCTTGTGTCAGGGACTTGCGACGGGAAATGACACGACAGACCCCTAGCCAAGCCGTACTGGTTCTCGATGATCGTTCCCTTCGGGGTTCGTGAGGGGTGGGACGGACACGCGAAAGGGTCTACCGACTAACAGAGGAAGGGTTTGACGAGGACTGCCCTTAGCGGTCTCTGGTCAACAGCAGTTATTACGAGCCTGAAAAGGACATCGGAACGCCGGCTGCTTGTACCAGGGATGTGCGACGGGAACCGACGACAGACCCCTTAGCCAAGCCGTACTGGTTCTCGATGATCGTTCCCTTCGGGGTTCGCGAGGGGTGGGACGGACACGCGACAGGGTCGAAAGACAAAGGACTGGACTCTACCGGCCTACCGAATGTTCGGAGTTGTTTCTCGGCCGCCGAAGTGACTACGAGCCTGAATAAGGACTTGGAAAGCCTAGGAGGTTGGGTCTCTGCGATGAACCGACGGACCCCTAGCCAAGCCGTACTGGTTCTCGATGATCGTTCCCTTTGGGGTTCGTGAGGGGTGTGGGACGGACACGCGAACGGGTCCACCGACACGACAGACTCCTAGCCAAGCCGTACTGGTTCTCGATGACCGATCCCTTCGGGGTTCGAGAGGGGTGGTACGGATACGCGACAGAGTCTACCGACTGGACCGACCCTTAGCCAAGCCGTGCTGGTTCTCGATGATCGATCCCTTCGGGGTTCGGGAGGGGTGGAACGGACACGCGACAGGGTCGACCGACACTGACACTACGGCATCAAGACTAGGACCGAGGGAAAATCTGGGGAACATTAGTTAGGCTAAAATCTGAGCGAACAGTGGGTAATTAAATAATATACTGTAGGGATTTATATTGTCGTGTATAATTATTGTGAATATTTGGTGTATATTGATTTGGGGAAGCCCAATTAATTCTCAATCAAGGTTCAGTGAGATTAGCTCAAGGTTCAACTGTAGGGAAGTTACATTAAAGCGTATATCCAACCAATGCAGCTTTTTCTCAACCGCAATCTTGCATTTAAGAACATTCCTTCTCCACAATCAATATCCGGTGACTGGCCGGGATTCCGTGGTCTGTAAAATTCCGCCTCCAGCATCGGCGTTTTCCCCCATGGTGTCGGGAATAACGGCAACAGTCGCCTCTACGCCTGCTACGCCATCACTAGACTGTAGGGCTCGTAGGGACAGGGCATCCAAAGCCAGAACCGCTATCACTGGTAACCTTCCAGAAACATCCAACTCTTTCATTTTTTCCCACAAATCCTTAAAATTGGCTTCGCTTGCCGATCTATCTGTAGTATTTTACCTATTTACTATATCCGCACCACACCTATTGAACAACATTACCTTTGCAGTCCTAATTTCATCTTGGGTGAACCTTCCTAGACAGGCTTCCCGCGCAACATCAAATGTAGCAGATGACATCCCTTGTAACAACAAAGACAGACACGAGTTGATAATTGGAGTGGGATCTTCATCAGCCCAAGCAGGACCAGGTGCCGAACCTTGCGAGTAGGGTTGCGAGTCAATGCTCATATTTGTACTTATACCGCCTCCAGCACCAGTAGTATTACTGTTTCAGCTTCAGACCACATGACCGGTACTGCATGACCGGTCATTGTAGTAGTTGCCGATTCCCGATTGCCGTACGGCGTATGTGAACGGTTTAGGCTCATAAGCCTAGGCCTATGGCAGTACTGCAGTAGCAGTATAAGCCTAGGCCTATGTAGCTTTCAGGCTTTAGCCTAGAACTGTACTGAACTGTACAGAACTAAAAAAAAAAAAATGCCAGCCAAATTGCTCCTCAATTAGATGCAATTTGTCGCATTTCCTTTACTCGGTTTTGCACGAATTGTTTCTCTGATGTATTGGGTATTGCAAGCCAATACAAAACATCTAAAGCATCTGTCCAACAGAATATCCTGGAGATACTTTTCCTTATATTTGCGGGGAGTGAATTTGTTACAAACAATATAAGTCTGGATCCAACTAATCCGCCTAATAACTCAAGCCATGGTATAGAAGGATCTTGCTGTGGAGCTATTTTTGACTTGCTGGTTAATAAATGAGTTGTAACTGAATCATCAATGTTCATAATGCGAATGTAAACAGCTGCTGCATATGTTTTTACTTGCATCAGAAAACATATGCAACTCATATTTGTTTGGATTAATAGGACAAAAATATACCTTGGAACTACAATTTTTTTTTTTTTTTTTTTTTAAATATATTAATGGGAATAGTTATGTTTGCTAATATGAGCAATATTGAATTACAACAGATTGATTCAATAATACAGACAAATATTAGAAAACTATGTAATAATTAACAGATTAATGATGAAGTAACAGTTAGATGATAAGTACAGAGTGATTTTAAATAAAGGTCTCGTGCAAGAAATACGTTAAAATAAGCTAGATGTCTAGAAAGCTGGAATTTAAAAGTAGAGTTTAAAACGGACGAGTTAAATGAGATAAAAATAACTTAAAGTAGTGGGGGTCGTCTAAAAAAAGAAAATAAAAAGATACTTAATTAAAAAAAAAAAAATTAAATAAGTAATTTAATAAATAATTAAATACAAACAACACAATACTACTCAATAATGTCGTATAGGCCCTTGGTAGTCGAGTCCATCATGCCCATTATGGAAGTGGCGTTCCCGATAAGGATGGCGATAAGAATACGCTGGAGGAGGAAGCGGTGAGACCTGGGCTCCATGGTTACGGTGTGGAGCTTCCGGCCGACCTCCTTGAGGAAACTGGTGGTTTCGGGGCCGGGCTGTCCGAACGTTTCGAACACCACCGGGTTGAATATGTAGCCCCCTCCTAACCAGCCCCCCGTACTTCCTCGATTTCACAGCCTCTGCTTCCGGCGCCACGCGACCCCCTCTGGCCTGACTGGAGGCGAGGTGGCTGGGCGCGAGCGGGTACCAGACAGTAGCGTCCCAGGCGAGCAGGTGACCACTATGCCACGGGATGGACGTCATGCCGACTACCCGTTTGTTGCTACCGTCCCTGCAGAGACCCTGTAGTTCCAGGAGAGACGGCACTCCGCAGCTGGCCAACAATCGCTTCACTATGTCATTGATCATAGTGTGTCTGGGATGTCGGCCAACGCTTCTCTTACAAGATAGACTGTGCAGACCGTCCGCTTCCACTGGGTTACCACAACAGGCGCAGCTGTGGGTTTCCGTAACCTTGCATCCCAGCCTGGTAGCGATGGAGATCCGGAAATGTGAGTTGTTAAGTTTCAGCCCGAGGGAGGAGGCCGGGACTGCGTCTAACCAGCAGCCCGCTACGCTGGAGTTTAACGAGTTCAGGGGGGCGGTGTCTACTGGCGAGGACGACGAACGGAGTTTAAAAACGGAATCCTCATAGATCGACTGCATCGACGAACTCTGCATACTGGAGGAAGGCGATGGATCACTCGCAGGGACGTGGGTTCTCCACTGCTCCAGGGCTCGGGTAATCGCCTGGTCAGCGATGGACTCCCGCGGTGTGAAGAGGCGCCCTGCCAGATCGGCGCTAGCAGCCGCGGAAGCCAGGAAGGCGGAGGGTGCGAGCTGCTTAGCACTGGTCAGGCTGAGGCCGTCCACGCGGGCGGGGAGACACGCCTGCAACCAGGCTCGGTCGTTGATTCTTGTGTTCGCTACCTGTTGGAGAGCGTCTCTCACAGTCCGGTCGAACTCAGCGAGAAGGTCAGGTTTTGCGAAGCATGGCGCGGTGCGGAGGAAATAAGTCAACCGAGGGATGGAGAAGGAATGTTTGAGAAGGTAGAAGGCATGGTGGGCGTCTATTGATGGCGTGGTGGATCATTGCGAAAGGTGTGGATCCTCCGGTTGACCTGCGAGGTGAGTGACCGCTGGTGGCGCTTCCCACCCCGGGGCGGGGCGGGGATGCATTTGTGTCAAACCTGGAGCAACTGGACCCAACCTCCGACATCTGATGGGTTGGTAGCGATGGAGGAAAGGGTGTCCGAAAGAAGCTCGGCGAGGTTGTTTCTCGCACCCTTTGGGACATGTCTGAGCTGTTTGGAGCGACAACCGAGCAACTGTTCCAGCACCTCCATCGGATCGGTGATGGTAGTAGTCGATGGGACGGGCCGCTCACCGGAGGGGCCGGGCGTGGGGTAGCTGGTCGATGTACAGGAACGGTTTCTGTCCCCCACCAGGGCACCTCGACCGATCAGCCTTGAACGGCCCATGAACTCGGAGGAGGCCATTCGAGTTCACAGAAACTCGCTTCCGGCATTCGGGACATAGTGGGAAGGACACCCCAGGCCCCGACATGGACGCGTCTACAGTGCTGAGTGTGGCGGAGGTGTCTGAAACTCGCGCAGGGTCATCCTGCAGAAGTTGGATGGGGTGAGGGGAGACTGGTGGGCATTTCGCGAGCGACTCGATATCCTGGAGGAGGAGTTCCCGGAATGGTTGGATGGTCAAGTTGTTGATACGCCGGGTAGATCTGCCCTCGATACATGCCTTGGTGAAGCGGCAGAGGTAAACTCCACATTGGTGCGAGTTGAATTGCCGCTTTGTCAGGGGAGGGTCGATTGAAATGTCGGGGGCGGGGACATTAAGCCCTCAGCCTCCCGGGAAGCCCACTCGATGATGGATCCGGTGACGGAGGTATTGGAGCCCCCCAACGAGTCGAAGTAGCGAAGGCGAGCCTTCTTAGGGTGGAGGACTGCCAGGACCCAGTGGTTGCCGTTGAGGTTGATGGGGAAAATGATCGTATCGGGCGCGAATATGTCGCAGTTCCGCGTCCAGCCTTTAACCAAATTGTATCCAGATTTAGGAGACACGTAGAGGTCGTAGAAATGATGGTTGAAGACCTTTACATTCTTGTTACCACTGGCGAGAGAGCAGAGGATGGCGTGGATTATGTTGTCCGTTAACCCAACTCCCCCATGAGAGAGTCTATATCCCTCTTGGAGAGGGAAACGCCGGCCAGTTCATAGACATCTTCGGCCGGATGAGGGGGGTTCCTTGTTCAGGATGCTTTCTGATAGGACGATAACGCTGTCTTCGGAACACATCCGGAGTAGGTATAGCGGCAATAAGATTAAAAATAAATTAAAACAATATGACAGTATCACAGTATCAAACAGAAGTAATATACCAGTAAAGAATTCGAGGGAAAACGTGATTACTACTACTTGATTTAATATTTCTAATCCTTCTATCTAGTGTGGCCATTGTTCTAAGTAGGGATGCGGCAAATGAGCAACCCATTTAACCTCCGTCTGAGACAATTTTCGATACGCTATTTTCAGAGCAACTGAAAATGGCAATATTAGACCTAAAGGGTCATATTTCCGTGCAGTAATTTGCAATAGATATTTTTTTGTTGGAGTCAAAGTATCTGCGAATTGTTTTAAATGAGTGAGGTAATAACTAAAACCCACATATCTGAGCTACGATCCCACACCTGTCCTAATACCCGGTAATTGTTCCATTCTCACAATGATTTATATTTGATAGGCCTATCGACTCCATTGCATAAGTCTGGTCTTCCTCGTGTACAATGGGAACCATGTTGGTATCCAATGACACAATTGGTTGCTTTTCTAATTTGTCTATTTGTTCTTGTAATGTTTGGGAATTTTCTTAACTCAAATCCCCCAGATAACATAATACGGTTAGCGTTTTCATAAATTAGAAAACCAGACTTTATGCACTGAGCCCCGGATATCAAATCGTCTACGTAGATGTCATCTTTCAATTTTCCAAATGCCTCTTTTTCAGATTCTAAACTTGCTAAATCCAAATTTTCAGCTTCATTGGCTTTTTCTAATTTAGAATCTAAATGTATAGCAATTATTTTGCACAAAATATGCGGACTTGTTGTTAGGCCAAACATGGCATGTGTATAGCGATATGCTTTAATATTTGGGTTAGAACAATTTACCTCATTTATGTACTTGACCCATAGAAATCTCAGCATATCTCTATCAGATTTGTCTATGACACATTGCATAAATGCAGCTTTTATGTCTGCTACAATTGCGATACGGTGAAATCGAAAACCCATTAACACTTTTGCCAATGATGGCAATAGATTTGCACCTTTATATATAAGGTCATTTAAGGACGCACCTAGTTTAGTGTCTATGGCACTTGCGTTAAAAACGACCGTTTTCGTCGTTTCGTCATTGCCTTGTCCTCCCGAAGTACACCATGGTGAGGTGATGGTACATAGTGTGTCGGTGCATCGGTTGCTACTGTGTGATCAACTTCAAGCCTCAATATACCCATTCCTTTTGTGTTCCATAATCACATGAGAAGGTTGACAAAATCGGGCCTTCTACAAAGTTACAATAACTTTGTAGAAGGCCCGATTTTGTCAACCTTCTCAGCAGCGATTGAAGCTGGACATAACACCGAGTATAGTGGTCTGGTAACAACTTTGGGCTCATCTTCCATGGAAGTTTAACCATGTATAATCCATCTCGGAAAATTACTTCGAAGATGACATCATTGGAGTCATCTTCATTTGGGATTATTCCCAAAGATTCTAATGACCAGAACAATTTTAGAAGCATTATCAATTGTGATTCTGACGATTTATCAGAGTTTTCTAATTTATTTCCTATTGAGCTTGCTTGTACTAAAAGGTTTGTAAAAGCTTTTGCGGAATTAGCCGGTTATTTTCCCCGCAAAGTACTCTGTATTTGGTTTAACGGACATAAAAAGCCGTTTCCTTACTGTACCGGTGTTTTAGTGGACATAAAAAGCCATTTCTTCTGTATTGACGAATACAGACTTTAGCGGACATAACTAGCAATTCTATGTCGCAATAAGCTAAAATCCTCTTGAAACAGTGTAGTTACTATGACGACAGCTAACAGCTGATATGTACACGTGTAACTAGTTCTTTGTTCTCTGTTGTTTCTTTGTTCGGCCAACCAATCAGAGCGATTCTCCTGCTTTTTGTACCGAAACCTCCGGGAAATCGCGCAATTCATTATGGGTTAATGTTTACCTTTTTTCCTAATGCCAGAAGACCGGCTTGGAATTTTCTGTGATTTCAGGATTTAGCCTAACATTAGTAGGCTTAATCATAGAAACGTATATCTGTTATCAAACCAACAATTCATACCAACGCACCTCAATTAAATTCATATCTTACAAACACCGCATTTTTACTGCTATTTACTGTCGGTTATTAATTGTATCAGTTGATGGAATATTATTATATTTGGAATATCGATAAATAATTATAAAACCCCCAATCTTCTTGATATACTGAAGGTAAGAGACTGGTTACATATAACAGTTGCGACTCACATTAAAGTGGTTTTGGAGTGAATCTAATGCTATTTCATAGGCACTACATGAGTCGGTTGCTGTTCTCTTTATATGTGACTAAAATTAGTGAAGGTCGGCAGATCGGTGTGCAGCATTGTGCAGTAATGTGTATGATTGTGACTGATAACAAAGCATCTCCTAAAGAATGCGCTATATACGTGAATCCATAGCCACCCCGTTGTGTCTAGTTTAAGTCATAACTCTGTTTACATATTTAGAGTGCCACGTCCTAAAGGAACTGTTAATATTTCCCGAAAGTGAATAATATTTGTCAGAGATTATATATTACGATCAGTCGAATAATACAGTAGGCCTACACCGCAATAAGGTTAGGCTTCCGAATCCAGTCTCCCAGGTATATCCAGCGGGTGAATGGTCGCGCATAGACTGGCTTCGGCTAATGTAGTGTATCAAATACTCGTTATAGGCTAAAGTCGATTTACAATCTAGAAGACATCCAAATTTGGCAGGTTAAACTGCTAAAGGTCTGAACGCGCGAACAATAACAGTTATGATTTCTGATTGCAGTGTAGGCAATAAATATAGTCTAAAGTACCGGTCGACCGGTAACTAGTAGGCCTGACTGCCTAACTACCCGAACCGGTACTTATAGCAGTACAGGTACATCAGTATTATTTCGATTGTGATATATTATATATTGTAGGCTGTTAGGGGATTAGGGATTGATCACCCCTTATTCCTTTGTATGGTTTACTTATTTCTGTCAGTTTTATTTATTTGTAGGTTAATATTGAGCAGAAGGCGTGTAAGCCTGCTCAGATTGTACAGATAATTTGTAGGCTGGACTGTTGTCTAACTGTTGTTGAGTCTGAAGAGATTGTAGTGTGTGTAGAGTGTATGTCCGATAAAGTACTAGTTAGGAACGTAGGGGCTTCCAGTGCTGTGAGGTAAATCCCCTTGAAAGAATAAGTCGTACTACTCGGTTAGAACGCATACTAACTAACCATTTCGGAGTCTGCATATACTGTAATTTGTTTAGGCTTAATAGTAGTCTGTCAGCGTTTGGTCTGTATTCTGTTTGTGTAGTCTGTACGGGTAGCGTAATATTTCTTATTTAGATAATTTGTAGGCTGGATTGTTGTCTGGCTGTTGTTAGGTCTGAAGAGATTGTGGTGTGTGTAGAGTGTATGTCCGATAAAGTACTAGTTAGGAACGTAGGGGCTTCCAATGCTGTGAGGTAAATCCCCCTGAAAGAATAAGTCGTACTACTCGGTTAGAACGCATACTAACTAACCATTTCGGAGTCTGCATATACTGTAATTTGTTTAGGCTTGATAGTAGTCTGCCATCGTTTGGTCTGTATTTTGTTTAAGTAGTCTGTACGCGTAGCGTAATATTTATTATTCAGAGTTTATGCGATTATTCGCAACATTCATACCCCCAAGTTTATTCCTACAGTAATTGTGCTTGTTATATATACCGTTATAGTTAAACTAACCCCGGTACTACATCAGGGCTGCTTGGCGTAGGTAAAGACTGGAGATTTTATGCTTTGGTCACTCCGGCAGATACCGTGGTTCTTTTAGCTGTTCAAGTATTTTAACTACTGATTATTTGTTGTATAAGTACTTGTACCTAATTTAGGGTTTAGTGTACAGTGCTTTCCGAAGGTAATTAGTGTGTAGCCAGTATATTTGTGTTGTAAAGTGGTTAATAGGCACGTTGGTTCTGGTAGACTGCGGTAATTAACTTCTAGGTAGGAACACTCCGTGATACATAACGTAGTACTTATAGCGATACGGCTATAAGTCGTCAGACGGTGGTATTTTCCTATCTGGACAACGCAATATATTTACTACTGCTTTATTATTTTCAAATACCGTACCATCCTATTCGTTGTAATAACCAGATATTCTAACCCTTTGTTAGGCTGGTTTGTAGACTTCTTGTAAAATTACCCTAAAAAATTCGTACGTATAATTTTTGTGTTTATTTAGAGATTGTAATCTCACCCCGAATTGTACGTAACTAGTAGTATTAAGTAACTTAGGTAAATTAGAATTATTTGTTTTAGTGTCCAACAAGTAGCACTTCACTGAGAGCGTACAGCTTCTGTGTAGTGACTCTTTCCCAGAAATAATAACATTTATTTCAAATATTGGCAAAAAACCCATTAAAACGGGTATATATATTATAAATCAACTCAAACCGATTTATAAAATAGTAGGCCTGTCATACAACAATTAGGTCTTAATATCAGTTGGACTACTGCTTAAATAACGGCAATCAAGTAAAGTAAAGTAACCAAGTAACCCCTAAAATTCAGAAATTAAATTATTCTAAAATAATTGACATACCGGTATTTACAATAGGCTTATTATATTTATTTTTATAAATTCAGGCTGAAATTATACCGGTATTCTGTAATTAATTATAGTCCATAATTATACTTATATATACTATAAGTGTAAGTTGCATACCGGTATTCACGATAGGCCTATTCTATATTTATAAATTTAGGCTGAAATTATACCGGTATTCTGTGACAAACCTAGTCTGTAATAATTATACTTATATATACTATAAGTGTAAGCTGTATACCGGTATTCACGATAGGCCTATTATATATTTATATATATTTGCGCTGAAATTATATACCGGTATTCTGTGACAAATCTAGTCTGTAATAATACTTATATATATATTATAAGCATACCGGTATTCTAATATATTATATATATATATCACGTTACACTGAGTAACAATATCGGTAATTAATTACTAGGCTAACAGTTGATACTGAATTACTAGACTTGCTTTAACTGTAATATAGCAGTAGGCATTCAACTGTACAAACCAACATGTCTGACACAAAACGGGCACTGTCAGATAGTCTTTTGGAAGGTGTTAGAATGAGTCTTAGACTTGGACAGTGTCTTGAAAGGATCTGTGACCAAGATCAAAGTATAGAACATCCCAGACCAAAGTCCAAGTCCCCTACTGTAGGAAAGGTCATCCCTTCAGTAGTAGTGTCAGACCCTAGGCTAATTAAGGATAGACAATTAAAGCAACGGCAAATAGAATCTGAAAGGAAAGCGGCAGCGGCTGATAGAAAATTGGCAGCTGCAGCGGCAGAGGCTGAAAAAAAGCGGCAGCTGCAGCGGCAGAAGCGGAAAGAAAAGCGGCAGCTGCAGCAATAGAAGCGGAAAGAAAAGCGGCAGCGGCAGAAGCAGAACTAAGAGCATCTGAAGAGACCACCCAACTAGAGCTGGAAAAACTTCAGGCGGAACAAGAATACTTGAAGAAACAAAGGACAGCTATGGTTATAGCTCAGATACGGTTACTGAGTCGATATACTTCCAGAAGACAGGGATTTGCCTCCTCCGATGAAGGTGATATGAGAGATCCCGAAGGTAGAGGTAATAAATCTCGTTCAAGCGGACATAGACGGATGCTCAAGCGGACGTTACCTCCTGAGGTGAAAATGCAACTGGATAGTGTAGACTTAGGTAGTACAGAACCCACAGACCAAATTATTAGATTAGAAAGACTCCCTACTATAGTAGATGAACCTGAAATAATTAGGCCTGTTCTCGAAGCCACCCCTTCGGTGATAGAGACACCTGTACTCCCAGAACCTACCTCTAAATTCCCTTTGCACAGCATGAAACTACCTGTGCCCAACAGAACCACCCCTGAAAATGTTCATGTCCTGGACTCCGAGCGAAAAATTAATGATTTGTCGCCCGTTGTCCCTCGTCCGCCCGCTACTACGTTAGCGCCTCCCGCTTCGGCGGTCGAGTGGGTAGATGAGGGACGACGGGAGATGGGTCTCCTGCTCGGGCAGTTGAGGGAACACCGCAAGTGCTCCTCTCAGCAGGTCCAGGAGATGGAAGGAACTGTTCAGCAGTTCAAGGGCACAGTAAGGGAAAGTAGGTTAGAGTTGCAAGAAGTGCAGCAAAGTATCGCGTTAGAACGCGATAAATTAGTAAATACACAAAGGGGTATACCACCACCCCCTGTAACAATGTGTCAACCTGTTAGGTCTGAAGTATTTCATGCGCAAGGTGTGGAGCCTACACGCATCTATACTGCTAGCGAAGTGGAAACTCCTATAGTAAACCCTATTAAGGGTAATTATAAACCTGTTGACAATGATATTCCATATAGACTTGATAATAATCCGAGAAATTTATATACCAATAACTCGATATTAAATAACACGATGGCCCAAGAAAGTTTTACGCGTCAAATGGCTAGAACCGAAGCCCGTCAAGCGGTAAAGGTGGGAGAGATCGTCAAGTTCAATGGAGATGAGATGAAATGGTTACCTTTTAATGAGTATTACAAAGATAACATACAGAACTCTGTGCTATCTAACGGAGAGAAACTTAGATTCCTCATCGAGTGCTTGGAAGGATCTCCCAAGTTAATGGCGTTAAAGTTTATTAGACATCCAGATGGATTAAGACAAGTTTGGGATACCCTAAACATCAGGTATGGTAATAGGAATAACATAGCTAAATATTTGTATTCAAAATTGGTAGCGCCCCGAAAATTCATTAGCAGCGGGATTATAGAGTTTTCCGATGAGATTCAGGAGATCTGTAGACAATTAGATTGGCTAGGTAAGTCTCATGAATATCAGAGTTCTATGGTTATTGGAGCCGTGGCCTCTACTTTACCGAAGGGTGGAGTAGGTACACGCTGGGATAAGAAAGTGTTATATATGATGGAACAACAACGACGAGACCCTACCATGGCTGATCTCATGTCATTCTTGGATGGAGAAGTGAAATTACAACTCCTAAAGCAGTCCAGAGAGAAGACACCGGAAAACAAGGTAAGTGAGAAACCCGTTTCTAGGAGAAAAGTAACACTAGTGTGTTATACCGACGACGGCGAAAGCCAGGCTTCTCAAGGAGAAGACAGTGGGAAAGACACTGAAAGATCTTATTATGTCAACAAAACGCCTAAAGACGTAAGTAAATTCAAGTCTCGAACCAATGACAGGAGAGAACAGGTAAGAAAAACTCCTCCTACGTCTCCTAAGAGAATTCAGGTAAGAAAGCCCGAAGAAAGAACGAGTGTGCACAACGTTACTCAAAATAAGGTAAGTAACATCAAACCGAAATGTGCGCTGTGTGACGGGCCCCACCGTTTGAATGTGTGCGATGAATTTCTAAGGAAATCATTAAAGGATAGACGGGAAGTCATGTGGGATAAGCGGTTGTGTTATAATTGCCTCAGACAAGGACACCAACGGCGAACCTGTTACTCCGACGCAAGGTGTGCAAAGTGCGGTGCGAAACATCATATCTTGTTGCACACTGAATTCGAGCGAAACAGCCCGAGTCATGTAAGTGAGTCCGAACTACATGTCCAATTCAGTGATGTGAACGACACTGACCAAAGATCTGAGATGGAAGGATTCTATACGGACGAATTCTCCGACGAAAACGAATCCTGTTACCTGATAAATACCGCAGTGTATCGAGCACTTACGTATGAAAGGGACACCGACAGCGAGCTCCCCCTAACTAATTCTGACCAACAACCATCTTGGAAAGCGCCAACTTCCAATGTAGGAATCCGAGAATTTCCCGTACCTAAAGAGGTGAGGTCTCTATAGGGGTGCGGGAAACAGGCGGCGGCGGACTCGTGAGGGTCTGGGGGCACGTTAAATCTATTCTAAGTGCAAGGGAGATACTGAAGGCCCTCGTGTCTAGCGAACCATGAATTAACATGGTGCCGTGGTACCATCTAGTCGGCCTGTTGCCGTACTGCTAGTCCTGTACACAGTAGGGGTGGTGGCTTAGTGTGATCTGTGGTCTATGTGGTTTATGTGGTAGGTCTATGTTTGGTATGTATGAGTTGACCAGACACTTTACTGTCTCCGATCGGTTGCCAAAACGTGTCTTTTCCCAGGGTAGCACTATTGGAATGGAAGTGTTGCATCAGAATGGGCAGGTTTCTGATGATTCTGTTGGCACTACTATTGGAATGGAGGTGGCACCCGGAATATCGGCTGCAAGGAGGGGTTGGTGTCGTAGTGTGGTCCGAGTGAATGATACTCTGGAATCTGTGGTTTGCGTGTGGACGATCAGTAGCAGTTTGCTTGAGTTTTCTGTTGCTGTGGGTACGTGGTATACGTGAGTGTATGTATGGCCACTGCGAGTGAGTGTGGGAAACCTTACCAGTTAGTTCAGTCGCCGCTGGTTATTAGTAGGACCATATCTTTACTGCGCCCCAGCATACTTTGTACACACAAAGTTATTTTGCCCTGACGGCAAAATAAGGTACTCTCGACTCTTTTAACAGTCGATACAATTTTGTCCCCTCTGATTTTGTCCCCGATTTTGTCTTTCCCGATTATGTCCTCCGTGTGGGCATGGTATGTGTCAGATTTTGTGTTTACCGTAGTGTACTTGATATTGTGAACATCTGTTGAGTACACGTGTACAGTGAATAGTAAGTGGTGACTTGTTCTTAGCTTTCGAGCTAGTCAGTATTATTGTGGAACCGACTTCCCCTTAATACTGCCGGCGAGGCGGGTGAAAACATGTCAATATTCCATGTGGGTAGCGCAAGCCCATTTGGGACAAGACCGTCGGTTTGGCTCAAGGGCGACCTTGATGCTCGATCGCTATCGACTGGTCCACCCGCCGGTTGACTCTCTGAGTTGGCTCAATGTACAGTCAGGCCACAGTAAGTTGACAGTAGCCGACCATCTGGCTACACCGACGAGCTGTGCCGGTGTGATCGGGGGATTGAAAATTGAAACCGGGAAGCATTGGGCTACCCTCCGGCCCGGTCTGATAAAAACGGAGTCAGACTGGCCCCAAGGGTGGTGGGACAGCGTCCGCCTCGTGGGTGCGCCTCGGGGAGGAGCCCAGAAGGACGCAAGCGAGTGCAGTTGAGGGTCCACGGACCTAAAAGGAGTTATATAGTTAACGCCCTCCTTGACTCCGGTAGCACAGGAACATTCATCGACAAAGAACTAGCCGAAGACATCTTTGCTGGGCAACCCAAGTTCCGAACTAAGTTAAACATGTCAGGAATTATGCAGGTTTGGAAATCTACAGTAATAGCGGATTATTATGTAGGTGCGTTGTCCACCCCCCAGGATGAACTAGGAGAACACAGCATAAGGTCAGTAAAAATGGTGGCGATAAAGAACTTCGCTACCAGCCAAGTAGAACCTTATAACTGGGATGAGGACGATTTCACCCAGCAGCTTGATATACCTAGATTCAACACAGATTACCCTGGAGTGCAAATACTCATCGGTCAAAATGCGCATGAGGCGCTCGAGACATTGGAGAAACGGCCTGCTCAACCGCAACCACTACAAGCCTATGCGGGAAGAACTAGAGTGGGTTGGTACTTTACTGGCCCTTCCCGTAGAACTCTCATAGAAAGGTTACCAAAAGAACAGGTATACCAAGTAAGGGAATGGGAAGTGGAGAGCAGTGAGGTAGACGATCCAACTGAGGGAACACCATACTCCTCAGATAATGACGATATTAACTCCAATGTAGATCAATGGAGACATTGCCCCGAGCCGATTAATCTAGCCGACATCGCTTCCAGAGGAGCAACTCCTCAAGAACTGACAGATACTCCAGACTGGTTAGGTGGACCCGACTTCCTAAGTGAAGAAGATGAATGGCCTCCCCATCTTACCACAGCTGAGATTAGACAAGCCAAGGGAGCGGAGAAAGTCAAACCTAAAACCCGGACGAGTAAATCAAGGTTATTTAAACCCGTGATAGATCTGTCTGTACTACACATTGCCAGGGGCGACGCTGTGGATCTAAACTCTCCCACCACGAACCGATCTGTTGTGGAGATCAGAGAGAGAGACTGGAGATCTGGAACACCAGACGGTTCGCCGGGACTCTCACCTCTCCTGCCGGGAGCGATGGACCACTATAGATCCTGGAATCGGCTTTGTAAGGCCGTCGTGTATTTGAAGCGATGTTTCTATCGTCACTATTCCAGGACGAAGAGGAAACCTGGAATTGTCTTCGAGACACAGCAGCTCAATCGCCCAGTTTGTCGTTTATGTTTACTGGAACGAGACCGAGAACTGTCTGGAAACTATGGAAGGCAAGATACTCTTCCCACGACCACCTCCCTAATCCAACAAACATCTAGGGACTCCCCAACGTAACAGCGTCTGGATTGGGTGTGTGACTATATTATTTTATATTTGTTTTTATTATTTTATATTTATGTATGTATTATTATGTAATTTTATTATAATCGTTTTCTTTAATTTCTATTTAGTAGAATGTTATTTTAGCGAATATTTAGTAGAATTAGTGCCATATATATTCGCGTTTATTACTTAATTACTTATATATTATATATTTAGTGCGACGGCGAGAAATAATTCTTTTTCTCTTTCCTTACTGTCCGTATTACATTATAAATACGTGACTACAGTAAGATGAAATATCCGTACTTATTAAAGTACAATAAAGCTCCTACTATATTCAAGTATTATTGGTAAGTAGAGTATTAGGAATGCAAAATTCAGATCCTCGTGTCTCGGCTAAACCAAGCTCTGGGTAGACCTTGGAAACGACTTGCCTCTTCTCACTGACATTGCTTCGTGCGATATTGCTCTCATACCGTATATTAAATAATACATATAGTAGCGTGATGTCCCTTTAACAGTAGCGTACAACGCAAAATAAATCTGTTAAACCCTTTGACCATCTGTAATTCTAGTAGATTAAGATATCGCGGCACCCACCGATATACTTGAAAGACAAAATTCTAGAATCAGTGGTTAACGTCCCCAGACAAGTTCTGGAATAAACTGGTGCCCATCCTAAATATTAACTATTAATATTTATAAAATCTGTCAAATTTTAGATCCTTTAAAATTCTAGTCTATTAAGATATCTAGCACTTACCGATATTCTTAAAAAGACCAATTTCCTAGAATCAAGGATCCCAGTCCCCAGACATGTTCTGGAATAAAATTGTGTCTATTTAATATTAAATAATAAAATTTAAGGGAATAAATTTAAATTCATATTTTAATGAATTTGATAAATTGGCATTTTATACAATTTATAACATTCCCAAAATTTCATAAATTAATAGATCATGGGAGCGGAGATTCACCCTATTAAGTGTATTAGTGTGCGAGAATCTCCAATATATAGTCAATAGCCGATAAAATTCATAAAATCATGTATAAATATGAATATTGACAATTAAAGAATTACTATTAAATAGCATCCCAGATCTGTATGCATGAGAATTACCCTAATTCTACCGCTAGCTTTCCATAATGTCACCATGGCAACAACCACACTAGAATTAGAAGTGAGTTAAAAGAACAATAAAGGCTTGCCCATTGAATAGCATAGGGAATAAATAGCACACTGCTAGTATCCAAGGATACATAATAATAACGTGACATTCTGGAAGGCACTGACTAACGGACAAATGGCCTGAATGTGTGCGGTTTGTGACAGTTGTGTGGAATTTGTGGGTTTATAGGTGAATGTTACTACTAAAGTGTGTTTACAGTAGCGAGTCGCAATTGTGAAAGTAGCCCTAACTCTGCCGCAAAAACCTGAAGTAAATCTAAGCCTTTGGGATGGACAGGACAGTGGAATGACTTGTGCTGGTTGTCGTTGTCGTTGTGTAGCTACTACGTTGGCGAAAACACAGCGGCGATGGCACATAGGCGCTGAGGATCTTGCACTGTCCGGGGGCAGAGAGGGGTAGGCAGCGACGCCCGCTAGCCTAAATATAAACTCATTATAATATTGATAAACTCATACAGCAGATATGACTGAGTTGATAGAAGATGATCTTGGTATCAGGGAGCTATATACTCTACCTTTATAAGCGTTTGTTGATAGATTAATACGCGGTGACGCTAGTCCCTCTACTACGGAGTACGATGGTCGTTATATCGAACCGCCAATGTCCCAGGAGCAACTTACGCGTGAGTTGGACTATAGAAAATTCACTCGCTCGCTATACGCATCGTAATGGTACGTATATGGACTTCTTAACTACCGGCCATTCTATCGATTTACACGATACGGACGATTTCGACACCGAAAAGGGAAATGGTACTATTTAAATATCCTACCCAGCGGAGTTGGAACGATAAACTGAAAATAGAATGCGAAAATTCTATTCGAAATCGACTCGAAAGAGAAGACGTTAAAGAACCGGATAAACGCAGTAACTCCAACGTATATTTGGAATTCTTGAGAGAAATGTTGTAAAACCGAATAAATATCACCCGCGTTTCCCCTACCAGACGTGCGTCTTTGGTATTATTACGATGAATGCCCAAGACCCAACCAACAAACGGAAAGACATAAACATCCGCGGAGACGTCGCTTTAAACACGGTTTTACTCGCTATATTTACTGGAGTTTCGAGCGAAACTTGTTCGATGTATTACCTACGCTCGCTCGACTCAGACGATCCTTAAATCAACCTATGATCAGAGTTCCGGAATACTCGGTCAGACCTCCTCATTCCCTGGTTAGACCTCAGACTCTTGATCCTAATATTATCACGGATCCTCCCGAACTGTACTCACTGTTCAAAGATCTAATGTTACCCGAACAGTTAGTCGGTGGCACTCCGGTTGTGGGCTCCCTAAATATTCGCCCATCTTACCTAGCCGGATTGGGACGCGGACATCTAATAACACCATTCAACCGTATCATTGTCCCGGTTTAACCCGATACAACTTGTCACCGAGGCGGAGGAGAGAGTTGTACGAAACGCGTTGCACACTATTCTTCAAAAGATCGGAAAAGGAACCTACAATTGTTTAGAGAAACGTAAATTGTAGCAACAAGTCCAAGCGGTGAGCGGATTAGCTTTATCTCAGTTCGATCAGGAAATCCAGAGTCTCTGGGGGGATGTCGAACTTGGGCGGCTCTGCTTTCTCCAGGAGTTTGGACAAATGTTTTCAACGACAAGCGGAGGAAAATCAGCGAGAGGAGAAGCATATCGAAATGGACGGATACACCGATCGTAATCCTAAACCTTCTGATGCAATTGTATTGCACCCTTCACCCAGGAGTTACAGCCCTCCTAGTAAAGTGGCTCGCCCCAAAGAGAAAAGGACTCTTGCTAGCCTCAAAACACTGCGTAAACGCCGTCCGCGCAAGAAAAACTAACTGTTTAGAGTATTTTTATATTTTAGAAACTGTGATTTTTATATTTTATAAAATTAAATCCCATTTTCTGGGAGCGGTGTAAAAGCTTTTGCGGAATTAGCCGGTTATTTTCCCCGCAAAGTACTCTGTATTTGGTTTAACGGACATAAAAAGCCGTTTCCTTACTGTACCGGTGTTTTAGTGGACATAAAAAGCCATTTCTTCTGTATGTGTACTTTAGCGGACATAACTAGCAATTCTATGTCACAATAAGCTAAAATCCTCTTGAAACAGTGTAGTTACTATGACGACAGCTAACAGCTGATATGTACACGTGTAACTAGTTCTTTGTTCTCTGTTGTTTCTTTGTTCGGCCAACCAATCAGAGCGATTCTCCTGCTTTTTGTACAGAAACCTCCGGGAAATCGCGCAATGCATTATGGGTTAATGTTTACCTTTTTTCCTAATGCCAGAAGACCGGTTTGGAATTTTCTGTGATTTCAGGCTTTAGCCTAACATTAGTAGGCTTAATCATAGAAACGTATATCTGTTATCAAACCAACAATTCATACCAACGCACCTCAATTAAATTCATATCTTACAAACACCGCATTTTTACTGCTATTTACTGTCGGTTATTAATTGTATCAGTTGATGGAATATTATTATATTTGGAATATCGATAAATAATTATAAAACCCCCAATCTTCTTGATATACTGAAGGTAAGAGACCGGTTACATATAACAGTTGCGACTCACATTAAAGTGGTTTTGGAGTGAATCTAATGCTATTTCATAGGCACTACATGAGTCGGTTGCTGTTCTCTTTATATGTGACTAAAATTAGCGAAGGTCGGCAGATCGGTGTGCAGCATTGTGCAGTAATGTGTATGATTGTGACTGATAACAAAGCATCTCCTAAAGAATGCGCTATATACGTGAATCCATAGCCATCCCGTTGTGTCTAGTTTAAGTCATAACTCTGTTTACATATTTAGAGCGCCACATCCTAAAGGAACTGTTAATATTTCCCGAAAGTGAATAATATTTGTCAGAGATTATATATTACGATCAGTCGAATAATACAGTAGGCCTACACCGCAATAAGGTTAGGCTTCCGAATCCAGTCTCCCGGGTATATCCAGCGGGTGAATGGTCGCGCATAGACTGGCTTCGGCTAATGTAGTGTATCAAATACTCGTTATAGGCTAAAGTCGATTTACAATCTAGAAGACATCCAAATTTGGCAGGTTAAACTGCTAAAGGTCTGAAAGCGCGAACAAGGTTTGCTGCTTGTTTTGGATTTAGGTTTGTATCTCTTATTACTAGCTTATCATTAAATTGTTCTGTGTTGGATGGTCCAGATAGCAACCAGCCAACTCTGCTATCTATGGCAATTGGCTCTGAATCTTCTCCACGAATTATTGTTCCTGAGACCAAGGACCAATACTGATCTACACCTATTAATAGTTCAATATTAAATAGATCTCGATGTGACATGGTTGAATCGGCCAAATCTAATTCCTGGAGGGTTTTGCGTGATTTAATTACTGACTCTGGTACATTGTTAGTAATTGGACCACATATTATGTCAGTAACTCTCGCTGTGAGTGTTCCAATTTCTCCATTGCGTAATTGTAATTGAATATCCACCACGTCATAGCATTCTGATGTTGGTTTCTCGCTGCCAAAGCAATGAACTTTCAGTTGGTCTACACCAATAACTGGAAGCTGGTATTTCTCAGCAATTGCACGTAATATAAATGTGTGTTGAGCACTGGGGTCAAATAATGTGTTGATATTAAAAGACCCCCCCATTATAATTGAAGGCATTAATAGTTGCAGACTGGAGTGAGTAATTCATGGACGATTCTTTATAGCAAGGTGCAACCAAAGACGTGGAAGTCCCATTTGTGTTGGTGGCAGACACAACGGATGGCTGTGTGCTTACGTTTGGATTAGACTTCACTAAAAGAGATCCCGCTGCTCCAGGTGATCTGGAATATTGTGTTAATTTACATTGATTTGGACAATCGCAGCGTTGTGTGCTGTGCCATTGCAATTTTTGCATGGCCTGTAATATGTGCACTGCGATTCTGTATGTCCTCAATTTATACACCTATAGCATTTCCCTTTTTCACTTAAAATTTCGCGTCTCCTGGCAGCGTCTATGACAACATGGCAAGAAGATGAATAGTGAACCTGCCCACAGAAATGACAGGTTGGATTAGGGCGTATGGTATGTCGTTCGCACGACTTAGTATGTCGTTCGCACGACTTAGTAAGTCGTTCGCACGAGTTAGCGAAAAAAAAATTTCTCATGTCCCTTTAGGGGCTCCGTAGCATTGGGTTGGTTGTTGGATAAGAATTACATAGAGATACATTCTCTGTTAGTAGAGAAATGCGTGATAAGTTTATGTACAACCCCTTTCACCATTTACTGTAGAGTTTTTACAAGAGAAACAATGGGTAGACAGTAAATAGGCACCTTCTTCTGTTTATGACGCGTGACATGCCTAGAGATTCACCTGAAAATATTATGGTATTGTATTTGTTAAAAACCAACTAACTATTAAGAGAGTGCAGTACCGGTATCAAATATCAGTAACATTGTCACAGTACCAGTAGGCCTATCTAATATCAGTAACATTGTCGCAGTACCGGTATCTAATATCACTAACATTTCACAGTACCGGTATCTACTATCAGTGACATTGTCACAGTACCGGTATCTAATATCAGTGACATTGTCAGTAGTACCGGTATCTTATCTAATATCAGTAACATTTTCGCAGTACCACTATCTAATGTCAGTAACATTGTCGCAGTACCGGTATCGAATGTCAGTACCAGTACCATTGTCACAGTACCGGTATCTAATATCAGTGACATTGTCACAGTACCGGTATCTAATATCAGTAACATTGTCACAGTACCGGTATCTAATATCAGTAACATTGTCGCAGTAGGCCTACCGGTATCCAATATCAGTAACATTGTCACAGTACCGGTATCTAATATCAGTAACATTGTCACACTACCGGTATCGCGGTATCTAATATAAGTAACATTGTCACAGTACCAGTATCTAATATCAGTAACATTGTCACAGTACTGGTATCTAATATCAGTAACATTGTCGTAGTACCGGTATCTAATATCAGTAACATTGTCACAGTACTGGCATCTAATATCAGTAACATTGTCACAGTACCGGTATCTAATATCAGTAACATTGTCACAGTACTGGCATCTAATATCAGTAACATTGTCACAGTACCGGTATCTAATATCAGTAACATTGTCACAGTACTGGCATCTAATATCAGTAACATTGTCACAGTACCGGTATCTAATATCAGTAACATTGTCACAGTACTGGCATCTATTATCAGTAACATTGTCACAGTACCGGTATCTAATATCAGTAACATTGTCGCAGTACTGGTATGTAATATCAGTAACATTGTCACAGTACTGGCATCTATTATCAGTAACATTGTCACCGTACCGGTATCTAATATCAATATCAGTAACATTGTCGCAGTACCGGTATCTAATATCAATATCAGTAACATTGTCACAGTACCGGTATCTAATATCAGTAACATTGTCACAGTACTGGCATCTAATATCAGTAACATTGTCACAGTACCGGTATCTAATATCAGTAACATTGTCACAGTACTGGCATCTAATATCAGTAACATTGTCACAGTACCGGTATCTAATATCAGTAAGATTGTCACAGCACTGGCACCTAATATCAGTAACATTGTCACAGTACCGGTATCTAATATCAGTAACATTGTCACAGTACTGGCATCTAATATCAGTAACATTGTCACAGTACTGGTATCTAATATCAGTAACATTGTCACAGTACCGGTATCTAATATCAGTAACATTGTCACAGTACTGGCATCTAATATCAGTAACATTGTCACAGTACCGGTATCTAATATCAGTAACATTGTCACAGTACTGGCATCTATTATCAGTAACATTGTCACAGTACCGGTATCTAATATCAATATCAGTAACATTGTCGCAGTACCGGTATCTAATATCAGTAACATTGTCACAGTACCGGTATCTAATATCAGTAACATTGTCACAGTACTGGCATCTATTATCAGTAACATTGTCACAGTACCGGTATCTAATATCAATATCAGTAACATTGTCGCAGTACCGGTTTCTAATATCAGAACATTGTCACAGTACCAGTATCTAATATCAGAACAATGTCACAGTACCAGTATCTAATATCAGTAATATTGTCACCGAATTTCTAGAGTAAAAATATCGAGAGTAAAAATGTCGAGAGTAAAAATATAGGGAGTAAATTTTTTTAATAAGGGTTGTATGATAATTTTTTCCAAAAAATGTTCTAGAACATATTTTTTGTTAACATTTTTTGGGAAAAAATTATCATACGACCCTTATTAAAAAAAATTGTAATAAAAAACTTAATAAGAATAATTATCAATATTCGTAGCTTACATGTGTTCAATAATATTTATAAAATAAAGTAGAATATCTAGCTTATATAAAAAATATAAATGTGTTCTAGAACAAAAATATTTATGAATGGGAGAATCTTTTAGGCTCGTTAAGCCTAGGAATGCCTGTTCACCACCATGGGTGATCTTCCACAGTAAACCCTTCCACTCTGTTTCCTAAAGGAATGCCTGTTCACCACCATGGGTTATCTTCCACAGTAAACCCTTCCACTCTGTTTCCTAAAGGAATGCCTGTTCACCACCATGGGTTATCTTCCACAGTAAACCCTTCCACTCTGTTTCCTAATGGAATCCCTGTTCACCACCATTGGTGATCTTCCACAGTAAACCCTTCCACTCTGTTTCCTAAAGGAATGCCTGTTCACCACCATGGGTTATCTTCCACAGTAAACCCTTCCACTTTGTTTCCTAAAGGAATGCCTGTTCACCACCATGGGTTATCTTCCACAGTGAACCCTTCCACTCTGTTTCCTAAAGGAATGCCTGTTCACCACCATGGGTGATCTTCCATGGTAAACCCTTCCACTATGTTTCCTAAAGGAATGCCTGTTCACCACCATGGATAATCTTCCACAGTAAACCCTTCCACTCTGTTTCCTAAACGAATGCCTGTCCACCACCATGGGTGATCTTCCACAGTAAATCCTTCCACTCGGTTTCCCAAAGGAATGCCTGTTCACCACCATGGGTGATCTTCCACAGTAAACCCTTCCACTCTGTTTCCCAAGTTGCCTTGGTTCCCATTTATCGACCACTGAAGGATGAAAGCCGGGGTTGGGCTAGGCCACAGCATTTAAAGCACTGTGCCCAAACAGTGCCAAAATATTTATAAAATTTGTATTTATAATAAAAATTGACAGCTAGCACATCTTCTATAATATTTATGAATGGTTGGAATGGAAGTTTTTCCCATTCGCACCTTTGTCCTATTTAGACCTTCGTCCCATTTGGAAGTTCGGCACATTCAGAACTTCTTTCCATTTGCAACTTCGCACCATTTGGACCTACGTCCTTTAGTTTTGGCCTTTATCTAAGGTATTTCGGACCTCCGTCCTATTCGAACCTCTATCTTATTCGGACTTTCGTCCTATTCAGACCTTCGTCGAAAGTGTTTCAGACCTTCTTCCCATTCAGACCTTCATCCTATTCTGAACATCGTCCCATTTGGAACTTCCTCCCATTTGCACGTTTGTCCTATTCGGCATTTTGTCCTGTTGTTTCGGTCCTTCATCTAAGGTGTTTCGGAACTATGTCCCATTTTGACCTTCGTCCCATTTGTACCTTCAACCTATTCAGACCTTCGTCCCATATGGACCTTGCCCTATTCGGACCATCGTCCTGTAGTTTCGGACCTTCATCTAAGGTGTTTCGGACCTTTATCCCATTCAGACCTCCATCCTATTCGGACCTCCTTCTTATTCGAACCTTTGTCCTATTCGGACCTACATCCTTTTCGGGCCTTTGTCCTGTAGTTTCGGGGCTTCGTCTAAGGTCAATTCAATTTCAATTTATTCATTTCCGATATGTATATTATATATAATTAACGCCCCATTACCAAATTACTGATTACGGCCGGAGACAACGGATAGCTCGTTTTGTGCTAGTATACGCTGCCACCGGTTTGCAACTAAGGTTAATCGTATGCAATGCATGTAATTTTTAATTAAACTTAACTCAAATACACTGAATAATAAACAATTTCTAAATAAACGGTACTGCTGATACCAATCGGTACTGATGCAGGTTCTAGAAAAATATTATATCAGATTAACAGGTTTAAACAAATGAATGTAACTTTGACTGTGACTTTGACTGACTTTAATGACTGTAATAAAAAACAACAGTTCAAAATCGTCTCATAAATGTAAGACGACTTTTATTTTATTATTATTTTATTATTATTTTTTTTTTATGAGTATAGGATCTTTGTCCTATAGTTTCGGACCTTCGTCCCATTCGGAACCTCGCCCCATTCGGATCTTCGTCCCATTTGGACCTTCATCCTGGAACCAATATAACTAGCCACAGTTAGCTGAGATTGCTTGCTGTTCTGCTGCCACGCTCGTGTATTATTACTAGATAGGAAAACATTTATTATTATAGTGTCTCACCTGTAAAACATTAGTAACCAGTATAGCCAATAAATTGAGCTCCATTCATAAATATGCGATAGGCACTGTTCACAGTTAGTTTTACACTGGTGACCCCCGATATTGGTGAACCTATCGTATAATGTCTAAGCACTCTGAATAAATCATTTACAAAAGTTAGACAAGATCTTCCAAATTTCAATGCACGTTTGAAATTCGGAATTACTAAAATTCGTACAAAACATTATTTCGAAAACTTTAAGATGCGATTTAATTAATTATTTTTTTATATCTCATAAATAAATTCACTATTCATTAAAAGGCCGATGAAAAGTTGCTATTCTAACTCATGTTGTTAGCAGCAATGAGCTAGCAGTGCTCTCTGTCTTCCTCTCTCTAGGATCCCACTACAGCGGACCATATAGTCCTGAAAGTTACGGTAGTGGTATGCAAGACACTCAATGTTGTAATGTATAATATGCTACTGTACACATAAACATTAAACAATGAGTTGAAGTTATGGTACCGCCTCATAAATAAACCTGCCCGTCCTGCAAGAATCATTGTTTGCTGTAAAGGAGATCCACCTTTTTGCTATTAATTAACAAAAGTGTGTGGGACATCTTATTAAAGCTTCCTAATAACTTATACGATCCATCCAATATTGTTATCAAAGTTAAAATCAGTTACATGTTTACTTTGTGTTTCTTGGTGTGACGTTATGAAAAAAAAGTAATTTATAATGCAAACCTGTCATTCCCCAATGTAATATATCTAGTTAGACCATTACTGAAATACAAAGAGATGCCTTTATTCATTTCACATAATCCTTCATGACAACCTCCTTTTATTCTTTGCTGATATATCAATCTGCAACAATCGAATATCCATTTAATTACATTTCTGGACGTTCACACTATTTGATCTACAGTATATGTTTGGGGGGGGGGGGGGGGGGGGGGGGGGTAAGTTTGAATTTTTGTGATATATAATATTCTTCACATGCTACGCTGTGAACTCCAGAACTCCTCAGCAATGTGTATATTGAATAAAGTTTATCGGTGACTGGTAAACCTTGGGTACTGGTAAACCTTGGGTACTGGTAAACCTTGGGTATTCTTACAAGGAAGGAACATTACTTAAGTTGGAAGTTGGGGGGGGGGGGGGGGGGGGGGGGTGATTTTATAAATAACTTTCGTTGAATGCGGCTTTAACGAACGACTTAAAGAAGGTTTCTTCTTGTTCACATCCCCCAGCAAAAGTGACACTAAATCTTGACGTCATTTATTAAAACTGAATAACTAAATATAGTCTGGCTGCAGAGTTATGAACTGTGCAATTTTATACCCATAAAATGTCAGTTTTATGACTACGATAACATACTAATCGTTATTAGGGAGGGTGTCGCTCTCTAAACTAAACATTGAGAAATTTAAATAAAAGTGTTTCCATGTCAACAGCCAGAGGCGTAGCGAGGGGGGGGGGGTGGGGGAATGTTCCCCCGGGCGCACTCACCCGGGGGCGCTGAAATGCCAGGCAAATGTCAGGGTATTCTTGTAAAAATAAGATAAATCAGTGAAAATTCAGGGATTGTGATACAGTATACAAGACATGTGTCATAAACGAAAAGTGTAAAATTTTTCTCGGCTCTTTTCTCTGATATAGTATATGCTGTTATATATATATATAATATTAAAAAAACCATCATAAATGAAAAGTTAAAATTATTGAAGGGGGGGGGGGGGGGGGGGCGTCTCAGCTTCATTCCCCCGGGCGCCAGAAGTGCTGTTATTAACCTCCTAATTATATTGTTTGTTGGTTTGGGATTACTCACTAACAGTTGTAAACATATCTAGAGTATTTACACGAAGTTGGTCTCCAATCATTGGATTGCCAATCCAATATGCACTACAGTGACTCTACCCCTAGTATATCAAGGTTATTCTAGAAATTGGATTCGAGTCACAGTTATCATGACAACCGTTGCTAAGTCCAATTGGATCTCCAAAGACCCCCTATCAACCAGCGATGTAAGCATTATATGACTATGATATCAAGATATATATATTCTACTGTCTGTACCGTCACTGTCTTTTTGAGTGACTATTGCCCCGGCCAGTCATTAAAAGATAGATATCGCACCCAAGTACATAGTTATAATACAATACTTTATGAGGGTGAAAGACCTTAGGATATGTAAGTGGAAGGCATGGGCAGCGTTAAATAATCTGTCCAGGATTTGGATTTATGGCTGTAGTGGTACCAGTACTCTTATATTGGAGTCCATGCTGGGCTCTAACTGCAGAGGATACTGTTCACTACACTACGAGAGCTCACTGCTGTTAATGCTGCTAAGGGGCGTGCGGGCAGTAGTCAAGAACGGGGTACCAGCGGTTATTTTCCCCGAGGTCAATGACCCGGAGGATCCTGCAACAGCTGACGATTCAACCCCATTATCTGTAGGTTTGAGTACCGAGGTCAACCAATCTGTTTGTGCGAAGGTTGCTTGGTCTTATACCAACGTCGTGCACACGGCCAGTTCGGTTTGTTTTCACAACATCCCAACTGTGTCAATTACTCCCATCTCTAAAACATCCTGTCCCAAATATTCTTGCATTTAACTTCGTGTATTCATCCTGTTTTCCCTCTTGTTAAGGGGGAATATGTTGGACACACCATCCAAAACTTTTTTGACGCGTTGACGCGTTTGTTGACGTACTCTGGTTGGGACTGCTAAAGATGGTAGCGAACAAGGCAAGACTGTACACAGCCACATCATGACACACCGTGGAGAGCCCAATACACTTATGGCTGACTGACTTCTGTAGCACGAGCTATTTAAACATTTCAAAGTAATTGAACTCACACATTGTTGCCTGTTCAGCAAAAGCTTGAATTGAATTATATTCGCACGCGCCGGTCCTTTACCAACAAGCAGATACGTGATTGGCGCAAGTTTACAGTGCTGCTTCCCAGTGGATAGTTACTGTTATCTCTTTGTTTCATTGCTTTTGTTCCTTCTCCATTTGGGTCTTCACACTCTAAATGTCATGTCTTGGCTTGGCTTCCTGAGAATGCCTTCCTTCGTGACTCGTGAGGCGAATTCTAGGCCGTCAGCTGATCGATGACTGCATGCAACTGTCTAGGTCCACTAGCTTTTTAGTTTTTTTACTTTGGACTTACCTTGATACCAACCGGTAGGTTTTTTTTTACCTAACTTGCTTGACAATTAATAAATAATATAATTAATTATCTAATCATATTAATCATGATCACTTCAATATATTAGTAGTATATTACTTTATAATATTATAATATGGTTGTATTGTACGCATATTGTTAGGGTGTAAAAATTTTTGATTTTTTCATTCATAACTTAAACAATATCACATATTCTTGTACTGAATAAAAGCAAACACAATTAGACACAAAATAGTAATATATTAAGCTTGCAGTCCTAATATTACCTATATCAAATGTGCTGTCAATGAATATCTATACAGTGTCAACAACGGTTACCATGGTAACTCTGACAGGAAACAAGTTCAATGAACACACTACTGTATGTACGATACAGCAGGGGTGGTGTGTTAAAACAGTACCATCGTATAGTCATAGAATGAGCCCTTTAGGTCGCTGGTTGCTATGATAGACTACAGTAGTTCCCTTAGCAACGGTTGTCATGTCATAATATTCAAGTTCAATACTTGAGGGAACAACTACTGAGGGAATATGTTGATACTGAGATTGTATAATGCATAAGTTGGTGTTTGCTTAGGCGTGAAGCGTAGATTATTATTATTATTCGTGCATACGATCAAACGAATGTAGCACAGATACGGAAAGGAAATACAGAAATGAAAAATACAAATTGTATTACATACAGAAAAAAAAATATACATAAATATATCACAATATAATAATTTAAGTTAAGGGAATTATGACAAACAAACTTTAATATATAGTCCAGCTCCTCATTTGTGAAGCCCGGTATACACAGGTTATAGCGACACTCATCTAATTCTCTTACAACCCTAGCTATATCTGATCCGCTAGGATTACAAAATCATCGTAGACTCTTAAACATGTTCGTGTTAATATCCTTCATGTTTACGTTGACCTTTGCTGCAATATTGTACAGGTTCCTACCGGAAACAGTTCTACAATCGAATAAAGACATAGATTCGCAAGAAAGAATAACGATGGCTTATTCATACTGGACGATAACGGTCGTTTTGCAAACCCTACAAATCTCGAACACAGCATGACAAAAGGATGCTGGAAGGGGTTCAGATGTTTAATTAGTTTTAATTGATATAGGCCCAACTCATTACTGTAAGAAATAGGTTTCTCAATACTGCAATACAGCAATAGGCAATCACAAGCTCGTATATTCAGATACTCCAATCCTCTGGTAGTTAGGTCCAGCTGATATATATATTAAAACCTAACAATACCCCCTTAAGTAAATAATTCCTCTTCCAAAACTAAAATTTATTGTAAGATTTACCACACACCAAGGAGTATATAAATATAATCAAGTTTTTTTCTTTCCCTCGATTCCATAGAACTGAGTTTGCTTCCTTACTCTGGAAGGATATCTACCAGGTATGGTGGGAATGAGTTTATTCTTTTTTTCAACCTCTCCAGACTCATCAACTGCATTGTTGTCACATGTTTCAACTACATGACTGGATTATTTCTTTGGAGAAACATTTCGATCATGACTAGTCATTTTTAATGGAGATTCAAAATGGGGTGTTGTTTCTGAATCGGACTTATTTTTAAACTCATCATGACCTTCTACAACCGAATGACGATAGGCAATGCGTTCGTCAGTGACATTAGATGGTTTATCAACTACATCATAGAGTTCTGCATCAACCAAACTATCTTTATTGTCCACGAATGGACTGTATCGCCTTCGTACTTGATCGAGGTGTCGTTTTACACATATGCCACAAACTACCACAGACACGACTCTGTTTCCGTAGTAACCAACGATTTTCCCTGGCAACCATCTCTCAATTTTACCGTCTTCCTTGAAAAGTTACGGACCCATACAGCATCTCTTATATGATACTTTGGGATCACCGGATCCTTTGGTGTACAGGGATACTCCAACAATCTCTCCAATCTAGTCTTAACTTTAAATCCAAATACCATTTCTGCTGGTGTCTTTCCATTTGCTTTAACTGTATTATGATCTTTAATAAAAAACAGACTAATGCGATCCACCATATTCAATTAACTATCTTCCTTTCCTTGTTTTTTTAGAGAAGATTTAAATGACTGTACAAATCTTTCTGCAGCACCATTGCTCCAGGGTTTGAAGGGAGCTGAAGGCCATCGAGAAATACCATTATCAGAACAGAATTTATCTAATTCAGATGATCTGAACTGTGGACCATTATCTGCGAATATTATTTTTGGCATGGAGAAATCTGCGCAAAATTTTCGGAGTTCCATAATAACAGTTTTTGCTGATGCTGTTATTGGTACAATAGAAACTCTAGAGTATTGTGTCTTTGAATCAACAATGCCTAGTAAGTTTGTTCCACTTAACTCCCCAAAATCTAAATGAATTCGTTCAAATGGTTCTTCAGGTACTGACTGGCATTGGATGTAGTGGTTCATGAACTTCTTTCGCAAAGGTTTGGCATCACTCGCAGCTTCTTGCAAATAATTCAATATCCTTGTTGATGCTTATCCACCAAACAACATTTCTAGCTGCTTCTTTCATCCTTTTGGACCCTATGTGTGCTGAATGCAGCTCTTCCAATACTTTATCTTGCAGTTTGAATGGTATTATAACTGCTGTTCCACGAAAAAGTATACTGTCTTTACTTGATATTTCAGGTAACAATGGAGCATATTCACATAATATTTTGTCTGTAGGCACATGCCCCTCTTCCAATTTTTTTTAACATTACTGATAATTTTCTATCACTCTTAATCTCTTGTCGGATTCCTTCTTTATTTAATGGTAATTCATCTAGAAACTGTGTTTGCAGGATGTCAATGCATTTTACATCAATGCTGTCATCAACAGTTTCCAAGGGTTTCAAAATTCTTTTGAAACTATCTGCAGGGTTATCTTTCGATTTTATGTATAATGGTTCGAAGTTGTATGATGACAACTCAATCGACCAATGTTGCAATCTCGAGGTTGCAAGACTTGGCAGGGCAGGGATTTTGCAGGGCACAGAATGTGTTTCAAAGGATCATTATCAGTGATCAGAAAAAACTTCCTTCCTACTATGTAATATCGGTATTTCCGGACAGCAAATACGATACCAAGAGCCTCTCTGTCTATTTGAGAATAACGGCGTTGAAAGCCTTTCAATGTCCCAGAAGCAAATTCAATATGACAAAGACTTGAATCCGCTTGTTTCTGTAGAAGTATCGCAGACACTGAAGTATCTGAGGCATCTGTAACAATGTATGTAGGTTTGCCTGGGTCATAGAAAGAAAGCATTGCACACCCTTGCACAGCTTTCTTCAAAGCATTGAAAGCTACATTGGCTGTATCGGACCAAATGTACTTTGTAGATGTATTTAAAAGTTTGTATAGTGGCTGGGCCACTTCCGCAAAATTATGTATATATCGTCATAAATAATTAAATAGACCTAAAGCTGACTGTAATTCCTTTAGCGTCTGTGGTGGCTGCAGTGGTGTCACTGCCTTTATCTTGTCTTTGTCTGGTTGTATCCCATCAAAAGATATTACATGCCCACATAATTTAACGTGGGATTGAAAGAATTTACACTTATTAGTTCGTAGTGTAAGCCCAAACTTCCGTAATCTTTGTAAAATACCACAAAGATTGTGAAGGTGTTCAGCATCATCTTTGCCACTAATAAATATTTCATCCATGTAAGCTGCTGTACAAGGATCCTGAACAACTTTATCAACTGTTTTAATACATTTTGCACTACCTGTTTTTACCCCATATGGCATTGTGGTCGGCAACAATAAACCTATAGGAGTGTTCAGCGCAACTAGTAATTGGGATTCCTCATCAATGGGTAACTGATGATATGCTTCACGCATATATCTAGCACACTAAATTTCTTCCCTTTATTTAATTTGGTTGAAATTTCTTCAAATGTAGAAAGAGGGTATGGATCCTCTAGGATATGTTCATTTATAGTGCTTTTATAATCACCACAAATTCTTAACCCTCCACCTGGTTTTGGTGCTATAACCAAAGGTGAAGCCCATTCTATTTTTTCATCAGATTTAGGACGTCGTAAAATACCCTTTTCTATATCTTTTTGTAAAAGATCCACTACTTCATCTTGTAAGGCAAGGGGAACTACACGGGATTTAAAAAACTTGGGTTTGGCATTTTCCGAAACACGTATTGTTTCAGCAAAACCATTGTACCTACCCAACCCTTCAAACACATCACCATACTCCTTGCAGATTGCATTAACATCTTTAGTAGTAGTAGTTGTAACTAACCCTTTCGTTAGAATTGTGTTATTGGCATTGTCTACCAACTGATCCATCCCAATACCGAAAGATTTGATCCAAACCTTACCACATAATGGCATTCCAGCATTGTAATCAACAAGTAACAAAGGCTGATTGTATATAACATTTGTAGTGTTTGGTATAGCAACTGTAACATAGCAAATACCACAAGCCTTTTGCTCACCATTGCAAAAACCCTTTAATACTGCATCTGTTTCAAAAACTTTTAAAATAGGTAATTCTTGATTAGCAAATTTGAGTTCCATTACAGACTGACCTGACCCAGAATCGAATTCAAATGTAATTGGTGAACTGTTAATTAATAATGTAGTTTTAATAGGTGGGATTTTTTGTAATGTATTACCTGTAGCTTTAATTTCACATTTTCTCATTTGTTGAAAGATATCATCGTCATCAGTTTCACTTTCATCTTCATCTTCAAAATCTGTATGATGAATTCTAGCTCCATAGCTATGCGGGCGGGATCTGTTATATTTTCCTTTAGGCCTCCCTTCTCTGTAACCTGATTGGCCTACCGGTGCCTTATTTTTTAATTTAATAGCATGCAGCTTTTAAGTGACTGGGTGTATTACAAAAATTACATATACATTTTGCAGACAATCTACAATCTGGTGCCTTATGACCTGGTTTGTTGCAACGTAAACAATGTATCCACTGAAAGCCTACACTGGTATTAGGCCTATTATTTTGGTTGTCAACTGGACTACTGCGCCATCGGTTACTTGTACTATTTCCAAATTTATTTTCGTTTTGTTTAAAAGTTAATTTATTAAAAGAAACTTCTGCTCCATCTATATCCGACTTGTACCGTCTGGCTTCCTCATATGACTTTGCCAGTTCTACTGCTGCAGCAAAATCAACAGGTTTCACTCTTAACATCTCAGTAGTAATATCATTATCATTTAAACCAGCAGTAAATTGCTCTCGTAATCTACCATCTAACCCATCGCCAAATTCACAATATCTGGCACCATTACGCAATCGCTTATTAAATTCTGCAATTGACTCTTTGGGACGCTGTTGTAATCTTATAAACTTCCGTATCTCAGCATGTTTGTTTACTGAGGAATTAAAATACCGTTCTAATGCTTCCATAATAATAGTAAAATTAGTATTTCTTACCTCGCGAGGGTATATGATGTCGATTATGGTTTCCAGTAGTTTAATACCACAATTAGCGATGAGAACCTTTCGTTTCTCAACTTCCACATTGGCTCCTGCTGGAAACTCTATGGTATCAATCACAGACTCCACCAATGTCCGATAAATGTCCCACTTATCTCCTTCCTTATAAGCTGAAAATTGCTTTGTATATTTGGAAGCAAATGCATTATTGTAAGTAATTGCACTATGTGCTATGTACTACACGATTTTTGTAAATGTACCATTTGGGTATGCCAGTACTGGTAGGCCTAACCGAATTTCTCGCTTTGTAATGCGAATTTCTGAATTTGTACTTTGTAATGTATTGCAGTATATTGACTTGTATATAGACTCTGTAGAAGAAGAAACCAGATGCCGGTATCGTAGTGTAAGAGGTTGCGTTGTTGTAGGTAATAATTGTAATTATTACTGTATTATACCAGTACTTTGTACTTGTACCGTGTACCTTCAGACTCGTACTGCTGTAACCGCTGGATCAGTTTCTCCTTCGTCGCACTGTAGGCCTATTTTCTTAAAGACTGTAATAACAGAATAGAGTTTGTAATAATCGATACTTTCCGATCTCTGTAACATCGCTGTCAGGCTGTTATTGCCCCATAACTCGCAGCGCCATTTAATTAGTTTTAATTGATATAGGCCCAACTCATTACTGTAAGAAATAGGTTTCTCAATACTGCAATACAGCAATAGGCAATCACAACCTCGTATATTCAGATACTCCAATCCTCTGGTAGTTAGGTCCAGCTGATATATATATTAAAACCTATTCATTCATTATTTTAATTAATCATATAAAATGATATTACACTAAAATGATAAGATTGCACTTCACAAGTAAAAGGTTGAACGAGTACCTGAATAAAATCGTGTAAAATATCGAGTAAATATAGTTATGTACAAGGCACGAAAAGAAAACAACACATGTCGAATATTTGTAGTGTACAACAGATTATAATGTGAACTGTGTAGGCGGTAGTGGCTGGGTCAGTTCGCCGTGAAAGGTTCGATAGATTCGAAAGGTTCGGGTTCGATAGAGAAGTAGTTTAAAATAGTATTGTACTTTTGGCTGAATGTACGCCCCCAGGTACCGTAGCACTCGTGTTGGAAGTTTGCATCCAGGATACTTTGACGGGATGGGGTCAAGCGCACCAGTCTAGATAGAATGCTCTTGGTAGAGTATCGATGAAACAGTAAGGATGGTAGTTCCGGTAGGCTGTAGTGTGATCTAGCAGACTCGTAAAGGTGACCAAGGCCACTGTACTTGTTCCCATGAATGTAATTCCTGAGTAATGCTATTTTTAGGGAACATGCGAGTTTCGGGTGCGGTATCTGCACGATACGAAACAGCTTGCTGGTACATTCCCTGTATGCATCTAAAATTAAGGGCCTCAGACCCATAGCATAATAAAGCGTGTCGTTGCTGATGTAGCATCCCACGTGTAGAATACTCCTAAGGCTGACTCTATACGCCATTTCGATGCGATCCAGTTTAGTTTCACTAAAGCTTCCATTCGAATACACGATCCGATATATGATTGCCGGAAGAGCCAGAGTTTTCCAGAGAAGTGCGACTATTTCCAACGGGAAATGGTGCGTTGTCCAGCCTTTACTATGAAAGATACCTGAATATTTGTTGATTGTTTGAATGATGTCTGAGAGGTGGGATGGCTCCTTGTTGATGGTGACTCCGAGATAGGTGATGTGTTTAGATTGGCTGTATATGACATTGTTAATGTGGAGGAAGTTTGGTATATTTTTGGATTTATGTTCATGGCATGCAATCCAGAATATCTTTTTGGGGTCAATTGCGAGATTGATTTTCTTTAGCTCGTCGCATATGACATTAGCCAAGTGTTTATGGAAGCTGCGGATCCTCCCATCAGTAGTATGTCGTCAGCAAAAGAAGAGCACCCCATGTTTGTGGTATAGACTTTGTGCCCCATTCCAATGGTATTCATAATGGAGAATGCGTTCTTTGTAAAGAAGTTAAAGAGAAGAGGAGATATCAGGGAACCCTGTTTCACCCCGTTCCCCATGCATATGCTCTCTCTGTCCACTCTAGAGCCGAATTTTAGGTAGATAATGCTCCGTCCATAGTAATCAAGGAGAAGTCTATACACGTATGGATTAACTGATTCGCAAAGATCATTGAACAATAGGTAATGGTCAATGGTGTCGAATGCGGATTTAATATCCATTTGGCATATGTAGGTGGGATTCCCTTGACTCCTGTACAATTCGATAGTCTCCAGGATATTGGCAATGATAATGTCTGTACCAATTTTTTTCTGATATGCCCACTGGGTTTCACAGGGATCCAGATCGTGTAGGAAGTTTTGTAAGAGGATGGCCTCCATAATTTTGGAGAGAACAGATATTGAAGATATGGGACGGTAAGATTCAGGTTTAGAAGTGGACTTTCCCTTCCCTTTGTAAATACTAGTCAGCAGTGTCTCTCCAAATTGGTTTGGCACCTTTCCAAGTTTGAGTGAACTGTTTAAAATACTGGTAATGGCTGTAGTGAGTTGAAAGGTGTTGGCATTGATAATGTGCTCTACTGTTAGACTCCTGCTGTCTGGTGATTTACCTATTTTCAAGAGTTTTATTGCATTGATCACAGTGACATTGGATATTGTGGGCACATGTTTGTCATTGCAGAGATTATCCAATTTCGTCTGCAAGGTTTGTTTGTCGGTGGCGTTGTTGGTAGTATGTTGAAATTTGTTCTCAAAGTGGGAATGCAGGGCAGGTCTAAGTGGAGTATCAGCTGCTTTACTCTTAGAACCCATTAGAGAGCTCCAAAATCTCTTTGGGTTGTGCTGTTGCTGGTAGATAGTTTTCCTTATGTTATCTGAGACCTGTAGCTTAATTAGCCAATTATGTAACCATCTTGGTGCTTTCTTTGATTGTTTGAAGTGGGTTGCATATTCATCCTCGTCTTGTTTGCCTCGTTGGCACCATATTCGGTAGAGTGATTTTGATGTATGTGCTCTTTCATCTAGGTATTTGTTACGGATTCTGTAGTTCTTAGGCTGCCTTCCATGCTCACGTCCCTGTTTCCTAACTAAGTACTTGTCCGCATTAGAGCTGAGAATCATTATGACTCTTTCGTTGAAGTCGTTCAGTTGTGAGTAATTCCATTCATGCCATTCTTGCGAAGAGGAGAGTAGGTCTGATATCTCAGAGTCAATCGCGGTCTGATACAACAGTCGTTTATCTTCGGGAGTTACGGCCCAGTTATAGTATTTTAGGTTGTAGTATTGAGTGTCCTTTGTGGCCTCATGATGTGTGTTAACTGGAAGTTGGATCGTAAATATTATAGGAGTGTGATCTGAGGGTCCGTCGAGTTCATTTTTGGCTATTATTTCACCACTGATGATGTATTCTAATGCTTCCTTACTAGTCAGGACATGATCAATGTAACTTTTCCCGTTGCCCCCGTAGAATGTGTAGCACGGGCCTGTGAAGGTGCCAAAAGTATCAGCAGCTACCAATGATTGATCTTCCAGGAAGTTGAGAAGCAGTTTGCCCCTTTGTGATGGTTTAATGCGAGAACATCTAGTTCCTTGCGTTTGTGATCTCCCTATATCCCCATTAACGTCACTCAGGATAATAGGGATGTGCTCCGGATTGCTCTCCAGAAGGTCAGAGGTACGGCCAAGGAACTCATTGTATATGTGGGAGCTCTTACTGGAGTCTGGCGCATATGCGCACATAATCAGTAAGTCTTTGTCAGAACCTACTAGTTTGAAGTCTATGGCTATTATGTCACTTCCTGATTTGGTGGTTGTGTATGTCCCTTGCACAAAATCCTTTCTGATAAGGATTGCAATACCTCCAGATACTCCTTTACCATTTGAAGATCGCGTACTGGGTATATATTCAAAGTTGAATTCATCTCCAAAATAGTTAGCAAATAGTACCTTACACTCTAAGTCATCTAGCCAGTGCTCTTGAATAGCTAATATGTCGTTGTTAATAAGCTCTTTCCTTATATATTGAACCGAGCTGATTAATCCATGACAGTTGAAAGTAGCGAGGCTAAGTGTAGGATGTGAGATGATGGTTATGTTTGGATCCGTGGTGCTTCTAAAAATGCTGCTTGTTTTGGCATTGGTAGGTGGTGCTGTGGTAGTTTGTACTATTGGAGGATGTGTAGGTTTTCGATCTTTGTCTCCAGTCAATGCAGGTTATCCCCTGAGGCCAGAATCCAACTTCAGTAGCGGTATGCAGGTGCTCTGAGTTTATAGTAGCTTTCATGTTTTTTACGTTATTGGCGAGTCTTGTGGTGATACGATCTACTGTGATATGTCTGTTCTCCAGGTAGGATACCACATCTTCTTCTGAATGTTTGCGATTAATTCCATTGATGAAGATAGTGGATTGACTAATACCAGCCTCAAGGTTTCCTTTGTGAGTATCAGAATTGTTTACGCGAGTGTAGTTGGATCTTGTGGGTTTATGCGAGTGTCTTGCAGTTTGACTTTTACAGGGACCCTTCGGTTCAGTAGGTGGAACTAAAAGTCTGTGCTTATCGGTTTGGGATATTGTGGGGTGAATCTCGTAGACACGATTAGGTGTGTTTGGATGAAAATACTGCCTTTGATGGTAGTGTGCCTTTTGTATCAGTTGATGTGATGTTTGAGGGTTTTTGCAGTGAGTATTAGTGGTTTCTTGTGAGGGAGTAGATCCGGTGTTATGATGTGGAACATGCCAGTAGTGGTGAGGGGAGGACGAGGGCAACTCGTGTTTGGTTTTCTCAATGGTGTGGCTCACCTCACTAGCTTCTCTTATGGATGCGCTTTGACGGCCTTTGTGAGTATTTTGAGGGGGTTGGGGTCTATCAGGCAGGTTGTTGTCATTGAGGTCACGTAATACACTATAGTAATTCCTGTCAGCTAGCTCAGTTGTTTCTTTTGATGAATGGACATTAGCATTGGTGGGGTTGCAATGGGCCTTGTCCTTGGATTCCTATAGTCAGGTCAGGTATTCTAGATCAAGAAAACTTGCCACCTCCATGCAGCATAAAGGAGGTGCCACCTGTAGCTGCATAGACCCTCTTACTAGGGCGAATCTGGTCCTGTAACTATGACCCCCTTCATTCTGGGATTAGGACGCCCTTGGTCCTGGATCAAGGACCCATATACTTGGCTGCAGGGGTATATGGCCTGACCAGGCAGATGGTGATCTACCAATGGCTGGTCAGGAATAGAGTGTTTTCATGTCCACTCTGAGAGGACTTCACTGCGACCTGCACCTGGCAGCAAGGGTATAGGGCATGACCCAGCAGATGAGCTGCAACAGCCAATGGTGGGTCATGTGCGCCAGAGTAGATATGGGTGATGGGCCTCATATCTGACTCCATTGCGACACCCACCCTGTGGAATGGCATACCAGGGTGTGGTATTTGCCCCGAGAGCTGACTCGGCAAAAAAGCACCCCCTAACCCCCACTATGGATTACATTAGCAATGCGGAGGTCCGGCCACTAGAGGCCAGTGGAATTACCGGACACAATTGGCCTCGCAGGCGTCAGTTAACTCCTGACCGGCTGCCTGTCTCACCCCCTACTGGAGAGAGAGCAGCCAACAATTCTTTGAGTCCCTTTCCTGATGACCTTTCTGGCCCAAACCCTGGGTCACCAGGAAGGCCAGATTGTGATGGGGAGAGGGATTCTGGAGTTGGAGGCTACTCTCATGTTCCACCTCGACCAACAAAGCCATTGGTGAATCTGAGGCAAGTCACAAGATTAGCCTCAGTAAACACCCTAACACTTGGGTCCCCAATGCGACAAGGTGAGCTGACTGCCTTGGCAGATAAGCTTTCTCTTAGCGCAGTGGGTGTTCAAGAGCACCGAATGCAGACTGGACAGACTGATGAGGTTCTGATTAAGGACATGGGGGGTGGTTGGCGACTCGCCCTTGTGTCAGCAGATGATAGTGGCAATGGTGGAATTGGTCTATTGATGAATCCAACTGCACATGCAGCATTGGACAAAATAGACCAAATCTCTAACCGCATCATCCGTTGCCACTTCTCATGTTCTGGAAGACTGGCTAAGAAGTTTCCTAAGGTGGTTCTGATTGTGTGCTACTCTCCAACTAGTGTTGCCCCTGTAGAGGAGGTGGAAAATTTCTACCACAATCTACAAGCAGCTACTGATGGAGTGGATCAGCATGCATTCTTAACATACCTGGGAGACTTTAATGCAAGTCTGCATCAATCACCTACATCGCCCTGGGTCTATAGCAATAGTGTTAACCGAAATGCTGTCCATCTTCAGGATTTTATCTCTGGAAATGGATTGTTTTCGGCTGGAACCCAGTTCAAGAAGCGAACTGGAAAGCTATGGACTCATAGTGGACCCAGTGGTCACAAGTCGCAGATAGACCATATTCTGTTTCGTAGGAAATACAGGAGCTCTATACAAGACTGTAATGCATTTACACTTCGACCCTTCTCCAGTGATCACCGCCTTATTGTGGCCAAGGTAAGACTTAGTCTGCGTGCTAGCAGAACAACGAAATCTGCCTTGCCGCGGCATGACTGGTCCTCTCTGTTGCAACAGCCAAGTGTGAGATCCAGCTTCACACTACAGCTGAGCAACGGGTATGAGGCTCTTGCCTCTGAGGCGGCAGATCACTGTGAGGGCTATACTGCCTTTACAGAAGCAGTTAAGTTAGCAGCTGCAGAAACAGTTCCTGTATACCCTCGAAAAAGGAAAAGGGCCCCCTGGACTGACAACAAAATTCAGAAGTGCCGAAATGACCTCCATAAGGCGCAGAAAGAGTCCCGACTCAAACAGACTACAGCGGCCAAGAATGCAGTTAAGGCTGCATCTAGGTCCCTGAACAGGCAGTACTCTGCTAATCTACAGGAGCTAATAAACCAACAGGTTGATGCCATCAATGATGCTGACGACAGCAGGAAATCATCCCAGGCATGGAAATCGATCAATCTGCTTACTGGGCAGAAAAGCCAACCAACCACCAAGGTTAAGGCTGAATCACCAGCCGATCGCCTCAATGGTTGGAAAGCCCACTTTGAAAAGCTCCTCAATAATGACAGGGTATTGCCTGATAACTTTATAGAAGTAAAAGTGTCTGAGTCTGTACTCCCAGATATTCCCATTGGCGATATCTCCTTTGCAGAAGTGAAGGCTGCTGCAAAGAGCATTAAGACCAATCGTGCCAGTGGAGTAGATGGAGTTCCCCCTGAGGTCTTTAAAATACCTGAGTGTTTAAAGCTCATCTATCCCATCATAGTAGACATGTACCGAACAACAAGAGTCCCACAAGAAATGAAAACAAATAAGTTGGTGCCAGTTCCCAAGAAGGGCAACCTAACACTCTATGGTTCTTTTCGGGGAATCTCATTGATCTCGATTGCTGCAAAGCTATACAATAGGATTCTATTAAATCGCATCAGGGATCCCATTGAGAGACTGCTCCGTGGAAATCAGAATGGGTTCCGTAAAGGTCGTGGGACCATGGAGCCCATTTTGGCACTTAGAAGGATAATTGAAGAGTTATCAAAAAAGAAAGACAGGCATCTGGCTGTTATCTTTGTTGACTTCTTCAAGGCCTTTGATTCAGTCTCTCGTTCACGTATGTTCAGCATACTTTCATTATATGGCATCCCTGATGAAATTATTGCAGCAATCAGATCAGTATACGATGGTTCGACAACATTTGTGTCTACTGTTGACGGTGACACAGAACCATTTGAAGTGTTATGGGGCGTCCTCCAAGGAGACACACTTGCACCATTCTTGTTCATTATTGTGGTTGACTATGTCCTACGCATGTCCTTAGATCATTATAATGATGATGGGGTGATGATAACTCCACCTACTGGCTCCAGAAGTCGAGGAAATCCTGCCAAGTACCTAACTGATCTAGACTTTGCTGATGACTTAGGAGTACTCTCAGAATCATTAGAGGGAGCCCAACGGCTCCTCAGCTCATTAGAACATGCTGCTTCTAGTGTTGGTCTTTTTATTAACTCCAGAAAGACCAAAATTCTGACAGTTAACTTTGAAAGTCCTCAGCAAGTCTCTGATCGGATGAGCATAAGCTCAAAGGATGGTATGCTTGAGCATGTGGACGACTTCTGTTACCTGGGATCATGGATCCGGAAGTCAGGTGAGGACCTTCGAATACGTAAGGGAAAGGCATGGGCAGCCTTGAATAGGCTTTCCAGGATTTGGAAGTCACCGAGAATTAATCGGAAACTTAAGGTCCGATTATTTAGAGCAGCAGTAGTTCCAGTACTCCTCTACGGGAGTCCATGCTGGGCTCTAACTGCTGAGGACACCAAATCTCTGGATGGCACATTCACAAGAATGCTACGCCGGGTTCATTGTGTCAAGTACAATGCACACATCTCCAACCAGACACTATATAACATTGGAGGTGTCTCATTGGTTCCCCCAAGCTTGACACTAGAACAAAATCGCCTCCACTTTGCAGGACATTGCTTTCGCCGTGAGGACCAGCCAGTGCATAATCTTGTACTTTGGCAGCCTCATGGAGTGAATAAGCATGGTGGACAGCCTATGACTTTCTTGAGACGCATCTTAAAGGACACTGGCCTTAAAGATGCGGATGATCTAGCAAATGTCATGGGTGATAGGGAGTTGTGGCGGTGCAATTTTGTTGACAAGCCGGCACAGCATTCTTAAAAATGCAGCTGCAATGCAGCATGCCGATCCTAGTAGTAGTAGTGTCCTTGGATTGGCGGTGGTTAGTAGGGTTGCAGTGCGTCACATCTTCTGATGGATGGTTGCTGTTGGAGTTACTATGTGTCTCTGTCCCCACATTGTATGAGTTTGGAGTTTGGGAACATTCGTCTATTACTAGCCAAGTATTACTGAGTTCGTTGTCGTCTAGGAAGGGAGTTGTGGTCACTGTCGATTTGTTGCTGACATCTTTTACTGTGGTCTGATATTGCTGCATTTTGTGTTCGATCACGAGATGTGCATGCCGCTCGTGCTGTAATTCATCCGCTAGATTTTGGAAGCGTGTAGTTAGGTTGGCATAGTTAGCCTCAGATTTGCAAAGTCTTGTCTGTAAAACAGATATAGTATTTATCATATCATTCCTGAGGTGGTCAAAGTCTGCTTTAAGGTCACCGGTAGTGTGTGGTGTGTTGTCATGTTTTAGCCTTTTTTTGCAGTTTTCCATAAAGTTGTTTTCATATTTGCATTTGTAGAGCTCAATAATGTTGTGTGCCAATTCAAGTGATGATGATCGTGACCTGAGATGCAGAGAGGCGCTGTTCATGGGAGACATAAGAAATTTAGTGCTGTCAAACAGGTGTTCTCTTAGTTTATGTTGAATATCTATTGCAAACTTTGCTACTATGGCCGCACCATCCTTTCTTGGTAGCATAGCAGCATCATGCAGGATAGAGTAGGGCTTAATAAGGGACAGTTGTCTTCATCCACATTCGCTACACTGTGGGGATTGTATGGGGGGATAATGTCTGATTATATATCTGAGGGATATCACTGGGTGCTGTATTATGGAATTCATCTATTATTTTTACCGATTTCAAAGTACTTTCCAGCCATGAGCGTAGTTTTTCACTGTTAGTGTGTACTGATTGTAATCGTGTAGAATCGGTAGTCTTGGCAAGGGCGTATAGACAAAGATAGGCCCCACAGTCATAGCTGTTCCTCTGTCCTGGGAATTCTCATCTGTGGTTGATGTCAACCTGCCACTGCTGGTTGCATCCTGATGTATCATTTGTACTGCTGATTAAGTTTAGTATATTACATATAATGTGAGTTTTATCTGTTGTTGCTTTCACCTTGGTGAGACTGCACATTGTATAGACTTTTCGAAGCGGGACATTGGCTACATGCAGAACAAAGTGGTGCTTGCCACAGTCTGGGAAGAACAGAAGCTTCTTTGATTCAATACTGCAGATGGATGTGATATACCTGATGGCACTAGCCAAGTCAAAATTATCTTGTATCAGAATTTCACTGCAGAGTGACGAGTCTATGCATGCTATATGGGGAAATTTTCTTTCTAATATTGACAGAAAAGAGTCTACAATAACTGTGGAGAGCTCCTCTCGTAGGTTAAAATAACACCAGTCGGGGTGTCATTGTCTCGTAGAAGAACCAGTCCTTTGGCAATTGGTCGTGTTGTTGCTGCAAGTATCACTGCCTCATCATTGATTCCCTCAATAATGTCAGGATAGAAGTTGGTAGCTGGGCCAACGTTACTGCTTACCGTCCTAATGAATGTGACATTGTTGTCTTCTTCGCTGATCTCCTCAACAACAACTGTGTTGTGTTCAGCTAGTGTAGGAGAATGTGGAAGATATGAACAGTCACCCACTGTCGGATTACCTTGCTGCTCACAACCGTCCCAGTCAGGTTGATTCACAATGTCTATGTTGGCAGGTGTGCGTGTGGCTATCGTTATGGGGGTGTGTGATTGGTCCGGGGGGTTATTAATTGTTATATCAAATACAATAGGAGTTTTAGTTTTGGAAATTGTGTGGGCGTGGGCCACATTGTTGGTGGGATTAGCATCCACCATTGGTACAGAGTCTGAAACTTCTCCAATCTTGGTTCTGATGCTAGCACCATGACCTGGCGTTGTTCTGATTCTTAAGCCGCGATGGACCTCGGGGGCGGGGGTAATGATGAACCGCGTCCGGCCTCTGTTGGGATTGGTGAACCGCGTCCAGCCTCTGTCGGGATCGGTGAACCGCGTCCGGGCTCTCTAGGGATCAGTGAACCGCATCCGACGTCTGTAGGGATCGCTGAACCACGTCCGACCTCTGTATAGATTGGTGAACCACGTCCGGCATCTGTAGGGATCGGTGAACTGCGTTCGACCTCGGTAGGGATCGCTGAGCCACGTCCGACCTCGGTGGGGATATCTGAACCACGTCCGACCTCGGTAGGGATCGGTGAACCACGTTCAACCTCGGTAGGGATATGTGAACCACATCCGGCATCTGTAGGGATCGGTGAACCGCGCCCAGCCTCTGTAGGGATCAGTGAACCGCGTTCGGCCTCTGTAGGGATCGGTGAACCACGTCCAGCGTCTGTAGGGATCAGTGAACCGCGTCCGGCCTCTGTAGGGATTGGTGAGCCGCGTCCAGCCTCTGTAGGGATCAGTGAACCGCGTTCAGCCTCTGTAGGGATCGGTGAACCACATCCGGCGTCTGTAGGGATCGATGAACCGCGTCCGGCCTCTGTAGGGATTGGTGAGCCGCGCCCAGCCTCTGCAGGGATCGTTGAAACGTGTCCGACCTCTGTAGGGATTGGTGAAACGCGTCCAACCTCTGTAGGGATCGATGAGACGCATCCGGCCTCTGTAGGGATCGGTGAACCGCGTCCGGCCTTAGTAGGGATCGGTGAACCGCGTCCGACCTCTGTAGGGATTGGTGAACCGCATCCCACCTCTGTAGGGATCGGTGTAACGAGTCCGACCTCTGTAGGGGTAGGTGAACCGTGTCTGACCTCTGCAGGGATCGGTGAAGCGCATCCGACCTCTGTAGGGATTGCTGGACCGTGCCTGACCTCTGTGGGGATCAGTGGACCTCGTCCGACCTCTGCAGGGATCGGTGGACTGCGTCCGGCATCAGTAGGGGTCGGTGAACCGCGTCCAATCTCGGTAGGGATCGGTGAGCCATGTCCAGCATCTGTAGGGATAAGTGGACCGCGTCCGGCCTCTGTAGGGATCGGTGAACTGCATCCGACCTCTTTAGGGATCGGTGAAACGAGTCCGACCTCTGTAGGGGTAGGTGAACCGTGTCTGACATCTGCAGGGATCGGTGAACCACGCCTGACATCTGTAGGGATCGGTGAAGCGCATCCGACCTCTGTAGGGATTGCTGGACCATGCCCGACCTCTGTGGGGATCAGTGGACCTCGTCCGACCTCTGCAGGGATCGGTGAACTGCATCCGGCATCTGTAGGGATTGGTGAAACGCGTCCGACCTCAGTAGGGATCGATGAAACGCGTCCAGCCTCTGTAGGGATTGGTGAACCGCGTCCGACCTCGGTAGGGATCAGAGGTGCGCGTCCGGCCTCTGTAGGGATCTGTGAACCGCATCCGTCATCAGTAGGGATTGGTGAAACGTGTCCGACCTCTGTAGGGATCAGTGAAACGAGTCCGACCTCTGTAGGGATCGGTTAACTGGGTCCGACCTTGGTAGGGATCGCTGAATCGCGTCCGACCTCTGTGGGGAACAGAGGACCGCGTCCGACCTCTGTGGGGATTGGTGAACCACGTCCGGCATCTGCAGGGGTTGGTGAACCGCGTCCGACCTCGGTAGGGATTGGTGAACCATGTCTGGCGTCTGTAGGGATCGTTGGAATGCGTCCGACCTCTGTAGGGATCGGTGAGATGCGTCCGACCTCTGTAGGGATTGATGAAACGAGCCTGGCCTCTGTAGGGATCGGTGAACCGCGTCCGACCTCGGTATGGATCAGTGAAACGCGTCCGGCCTCTGTAGGGATTGGTGAACCGCTTCCAACTTCTGTAGGGATCAGTGAAACGCGTCCGGCCTCTGTAGGGATTGGTGAACCGCTTCCGACTTCTGTAGGGATCAGTGAAACGCGTCCGACCTCTGTAGGGATCGGTGAAACGCGTCCGGCCTCTGTATGGATCAGTGAACCGAGTCCGATATCGGTAGATGTTGGTGGAGTGTGACGGACCTTGGCGCAGATAGATGCAGCGCCTCCGTTGCCAGGGGAGATTCTTGAACCGCGACTAGCATTCAGTGGTCGGGGTATCCTGGTTGGGGCGTCATTGGGTGTTGGCGCAGGGCCCTGACTGCGTGTTAAGCGGCGCGGTGGGGTGCACTGCATTCTCATGTTTAGCTTTTAGAACTTCTAAGAATCCTTCAAAATTATAGTAGTTTTGTGACAACTGCCAGACAGTTAGGGCAGTAGGCTAAGTATTATATTATTAACCTAACTCATGTCTTTAAGTTATAATTAAAGACAAACAACTAACAATGTTCAACGATGCACCTGTGTGTATTATATGGGAGATTCCAGGTAGTTCTCAAGTTCTTGTTCCAAGCAGTTACAAGCCGCTCACAAACATCCGACCAGATGTCCCATAAACCGTTTCCATTGTATGTAGTTGTATAAACTCTGTGCAACTCTGACTGAGTAGCTGGGTGTGCAAAAAAGAATTCCTGGCGGAGACAATTCATCTTCCCGATAAAACTTCCCCTTTTAAGACAAAAGATCTCTATCAAACTTGTTCGAGTAGTGGAACATATTGCCGAGATATTTCATTTCCTTTACCCATGGAAGTTTGTCACCATTGAGCACGATCTGGAAACTCGGAGGGGATCATTTAGCAGCAAATGGAAGACAGGTTGTTTTGCTCTTTGTAGGATCGATGTTGGTACTAAATTTCATTCTGTTATTTCTGGCAAAATCAGAACAAAGGTTAACCATATACTGAAGACCCGTAATGGATGGACAAAGAAGCAGAATGTCGTCTGCATAGACAAACATTGAACCAATGTGACAGCCAACACCAGATTGACGCAACTTGATTATCAACTTGTTAACAATAACACAAAACCAGATTGGTGAAGCCACCGATCCTTGTCTAACTCCATTAGTAATTCTAAACCGCTCCGAAGAAGAACTATTCCATTTTACAGAGCTTAACTGACCCACATAAATTGAAATTAACGTCCGTAAAAATATGGCCGAGAAACCTTTCTTTAGATCATATCCATTCGATCATATCAAATGCCTTTGATAGATCCATAAAGCAACCAAAAACAGGCCTGGAGAAACGGGAATAGAATGAAATTACTTCAGTAGCTGTCCAAGAACACATAGTTGTGCTTGAATTCTTCTGATACCCAAGTTGCAACTCATCAACAACAAGCGCATCTCGCTGGGACAGAACCATCACCCATTCAAATATCTTCAGGATTAATGAAGAAATAGCGATAGCCCGATAATTGGATGAGCTCGATATGTCCCCTAATTTATCTTTAACCAATTGGATAATAGAAAAAAATAGTAAGAACTTCGGAACATAGCCATGCAATAAACATGCATTAAACAATACACATAGTGATGAGGCTAACTCGCTAGGGGCATTTAAAAGGCAAGTAGAGTCAACGGCAAAACTAACATCAGATTTACCTGATTGCAGCTTACTAATCGCAGCAGATACAAGACCTGGAGTAACAAATTCTACATTATCAAAGCTAGTTTGCTCTATTTTGTCACGGACCAGATGTCCAAGATTACTCAGATCTTCGTCATAACCTTGGTTAGAATAGATATCACTGAAAACATTTGCTATATCCTCACTGGAAGATGCTCCCTCTACTGTATGACTCACAGTCGATGTATTTCCACGTAACTTTTTGATTTTAGGCTTTCTAATAATTTTTCTCTACGCAACTGATCGGCACGGCCCTACAGTACCGGCACAGCGTACTGCATACTTATATTGCGACTTCGGAACTCTCCTAAGATGAAACATTACTCGCATAAGGCTTTCCAGCAGCACGCCACATTCCATCCCAAAACATTGAGTCTTCCTTATATGAACGAACATATAGGATTGGTGTGGAACCCTTTTGGACAGGTGGACTGAAATGCGGGAGAAACTGAGTAGATTCTGACAGTGTATCAGTAATACAAGCAGCAATGCTGTCAATCAAACTAATGTGGTCCGCATCTGTACAAAACAAATTATCACACGCAATACACGGCTCATCAATGATTGTGCTTAAGTTCTCCTTAATATAATCATTAAACATTTTCCTTTGATCGTTATCAGCTTTATTGAAACAGGGTCGGCCTGAGAAATTAGGAGGTACCTCACATAATCTGACTAAGGAATCCACCTTAAACTTAATATACACAGGGATATGATTTGAATTATTCGCACCATTGTGAATTACTCCTCCTTCAAAACAGGAGTCTATCAAACCACTGGAGCAAAGAATATAGTCTATTACTGCCCCTAGCAACGGTTGCCAGGGTAACATTGATTTGACATTGAGCTGATCAAATTCGCAATCATTGCTTTAGTCAAGCTTGGGGGTAAATCCTGTAACTATTGTGTTTTTAAAACAGGCAGCTACAAACACCTCGGTTGCCATGGTAACACGATTTATGAGAAATGCTCAAGGTTGTATGTAGGGGCGACACCCTCCTAAAAATTGTTTAGTTGGGTCTAATCAGTACTAAACCGATGAAACAGTTTATGGGTATAAAAAATCACGGTTCACCAAAATTGATGCATTTTGCTGCTGGACTAATACCTAAACCTTACATTAGTGAATCAAACTTACACTTACACAACATTACATTAATAGTTGTTATCATTAGTTTTAACAACTTTTCATTTTTATATGAGTTGCCAATATTACCAACCCTGTAATTGTTTTAGGACCATTGAAATTGGTCAAAAACCACGAACCAATAGCCTTGCCAATCAGCGTTGCCCAATCAATGCCATTGTTATACATTGCTCGTGGGCAGGGATCGATTTTCGATGATGATGAACAAGTCGTGTCAATGATAGTAGCTGTAAATTTTAAGATAATGAATATATCATTTTATACATATTAGGAAAAATCAAAAGCTGCAGCTGCCAAAGAAGCTTTCGTTATTGCAAAGTTACCATAAATTATTTCTCAATGCGAAACGGGGCTTTCCAGGTTAAGATCACAGTAATGATACTATAGGTCTTAAATCAACCTCTTCCAACATACCCTTCCTTCGGCAAAGGGGATTTCCCCCACCCTTTTGCCAAACTATCAGTGTCTACGCTTTCCCTCAACATACAGCAGTAACTACTGTATGTATGGTCAGTCACCTTTAATCTAAATTGCTTTTATCTGCTGAGCTATACAGTAAACTACAGTACCGGTATTGCAGAAGTTATGAATAAACCAAATAAAAATCATTAAAAAAAAGTCATTATCAGAATATTTCTTGAATAACCAGTACCTGATTTGCTGCATCGCTTACTTTCCCCAATGCAAGGAGCTCCACTTGGGGTTGGTGTGGGGTTGTCACATGACCTTCCGGATATTTGACTTATTCCACTACAATCATGTTGTGTGTAACTCGACCAAGAAGACCATTCACCCCAACCGCCGTCAACTAAAAAGTATTTTAAAATAATTGTTACAGTAGTTTTGTTGCTATATAAATCACACAACACATAATTCACACACACACAAAAGTAACAGTAAAAGTAATATTTAAAGGTATATTTATTACTGTACATCTATAGCCAACAAACAACCACAAAGGTTAATGCTGAATCGCCAGCTGAATGGACGCCTCAATATTGGTTGGGAGGCTTCTAAACATTGACAGGTTATTGCCTGAGAACTTTGTGGTACATCGTGTGTAAGAGTCTGTTATTATTATTACTATTGCCTTTAATGCATGCATGATTGCAAATATTTTACATAACACAGTAAATCATATGACAGCACAAAATATGACACTAATTAATTACCCTATCTATACCATCGCTGTCCTACCTGGTACAGTATGTACTGTACAACATATAATACTTGATTTACTAATAAATCGTTTTCTTTGCAGTAACCCGATAAATTATCAAGAGCCATTTGCACCTCTGTAATAGAGTTTCCGGTAATGGCGACGTCATCCGCATACATGAATAAACAGCAAAATGCGGTTATACTGTAATAACAGGAAGGAAGGCTAGAAACAAGCTGAACATAGGCGGGGAGAGTTTATCACCCTGAATTACTCCAATAGTTTGAGTTATAGGCTCCATAATATATATATTAATATAAATATAATATATATTATTTATATATTATATTATATTATTATATATTATATTATATTATTATATATTATATTATATTACTATATATTATATTATATTATTATATAATATATTATTAAATATATTTAATATATATAATATATAAAAAAATTTATTTTGGAGTATGAATAATTTTTTTGGTGTGACTTTATTTTATTTGGTGCTGAATAATTTATTTTGGTTCACATTATTAAAATTGGTGTAATATAACTTTTTTGGTGAAATGTTCATCAATTTTGGCGTGACTTTAATTGGTAGCCATTTAACTGGGGGGGGGGGGGGGGGGGGGTCCTAATTAGTGGAACAGATAAAGTAAGTGGTTTGTAAGTCAAATGCATTACCGTTACAATCAGGGCTACAGTAGCCCCAATTTCCTGGAACGTAGGTCCTATCCTGACTGACTTCGGTGGCGCACCCGTTCGATTCTCTATCGATCGCCGGACAATCGCTATACAGGGTTCCTTGGTATTTGAATGGAATGCGGCAGTTGCGATACGGTCTCGCACCAGAAGTTGTTCTGCACATCTTTGCTGAAAAAGTATTTCATTAAATTTATTTTGAAGAAAACAAAGAAATTATAATAAAATACTAATTTTAATAATTTAAAATAACGGATCATATATCATTATTACTGAAAATATTACTAATAATCAATAGGCCTCTTATAACAAAGGACAAATCGATTTTAACAATAATGTAACAAGCTGGC